>SDVV010016714.1:0-14173 GCA_016164225.1 Gammarus roeselii | reverse complement strand
TCCATGCTACAATTCCACCCCTCCATGCTGCAATACCACCCCTCCATGCTACAATTCCACCCCTCCATGCTACAATACCATCCCTCCATGCTACAATACCACCCCTCCATGCTGCAATTCCACCCCTCCATACTGCAATTCCACGCCTCCATGCTGCAATACCACCCCTCCATGCTGCAATAACACCCTCCATGCTACAATACCACCCTCCATGCTGCAATACCACCCCTCCATATGCTGTCGCCTGTTACGGCGGTATAGCAGCGCTCACACTCTCGGGTTTTATGGCCGCTTCACCCTGGTATTTTGTTGTGAGAGCGCATCAAATGTTGGTGTAGCGCTTTTATCGTCTGTAACTTGTTTACATTGCTTACTGCTGCTCAATTTTTAGCTCGCAGAATTGTCGCGTTGATGCTCTACTGGGCTCGATAAAGTCGGCGATTTGTATCCTTAAAAAATATACTGACTATACTCCTCTGCGAGTTTTGTTCTTGGCATGAACTTTTTTGTCTCCCTACATGTTTATCTCTCCTATCATGTTTGTCTTTTCTACATGTTTGTCACTCACTACATGTTTGTCTCTTCTTACGTGTTTCTCCTTACACGTTTCGTTCTCCTTACACGTTTCTTCCTCTTTACTCGTTTCTTTTTCCTTACACGTTTCTTTTTCTTTACACGTTTCTTTCTCCTTACACGTTTCTTTCTCCTTACACGTTTCTTTCTCCTTACACGTTTCTTTCTCCTTACACGTTTCTATCTCCTTACACGTTTCTTTCTCCTTACACGTTTCTTTCTCCCTACACGTTTCTTTCTCCTTACACGTTTCTTTCTCCTTACACGTTTCTTTCTCCTTACACGTTCCTTTCTCCTTACACGTTACTATCTACTTACACGTTTCTTTCTCCTTTCACGTTTCTTTCTCCTTTCACGTTTCTTTCTCCTTACAAGTTCTTTCTCCTTACAAGTTTCTTTCTCCTTACACGTTTCTTTCTCCTTACACGTTTCTTTCTCCTTACACGTTTCTTTCTCCTTACACGTTTCTTTCTCCTTACACGTTTCTTTCTCCTTACATGTTTGTCTCCCCTTACATGTTTGTCTCCCCTTACATGTTTGTCTCCCCTTACATGTTTGTGTTCTTTTACATGTTTGTCTCCCCTAAATGTTTGTAGAGAGGGACGAACGGATACAGACGCAAGGGCGAACCCTCCAGAAGTGGGAGGATGTCTGCACGATGCACATCGCTCTTCTCTCATCTACTCGCATACATAACAAAACTCAACCCTCTAGTGCTCAAGGTTTCAATCAGAACACGCACACGCACTTCGGGTCAGGAGAGAGGTCCGAAATCATTTCAGCAGCAGTGCCCGACAGCTTTCACTAGTTTACCCCTACGGCGTCGCAATTTCTGTGCCCTCCCCCATCCCATTTCTCAACGAGACGCCAAGAGCGGGAAATCTCATCAAGGACGCATCAAATCACTCTCCACTGCACGCGCTCTCTAACTACCTCCACTCTAATGTCGCTCCTCAGTTTAGCCGGCTCCACGCTATCCATCCACCCAAACTTCGGACTCCCTTTAGGCCTGAGGCCCACTCACCTCCGCTTTCATCACCCTTTTTCACGAATATATCACCATCTATCCTCTCTATGCGTTCAATCCATCTCACACGCGGCCACTTTTTACATAAGATCGATATGCTTCAGTTCCCGTTCCATCAGACTTTTTAAAATGACCCCGATTTTAAACTTCCCGATCCTTCTTTAATGACTTTTTTTCGCAGTGTAAAGACCTGCACACTATTTCCCTTCCTTTTCCTATCCCAGCTAGCGGTTCACTTGTCCTAGGAACATTTCCCAGTGCCTAAACCTGCCTTTTCCTGCTCTACAGCTGATCCCTCTAACATTAGTCAATTCCCGTTCCCAGCAAGCTGTTCTGCTGTCTTCGCTTGCTGCTCCCTGCTGTTACTTGTTATTGTTTGAAAATGTTCCCTCCAGCTGTTTCCGCGCGCTGCTCTCCTCTTCTCACCGCTCCCCACCGAGAGTGCACACAGACACATACTCTATTCCGCTCCACTTGTTCCAACTTCTCATTAAGTTTAATTCCAACTTCTGATCATGTTCAAAGCTCCAGGCAGTTCCCAGCGCCGTTCGTACCTTGTGATAACACTTCCTCGTATACCAGAATGACTCTGTGAGTAAATGGTGTCTTAATGGTCACTAATTTGTTTACGTATTTGTACTCCTTTACGACAGGCGTGTATGCAGTGTTCTTACAGCCTATTAGTTCACACTCTTAGTTTGGCTGTCAAAGATGTACTACTTTACGACAGGCATGTATGCAGTGTTTCTACAGCCTATTAGTTCACACTCTTAGTTTGGCTGTCAAAGATGTACTACTTTACGACAGGCGTGTATGCAGTGTTCCTACAGCCTATTAGTTCACACTCTTAGTTTGGCTGTCAAAGATGTACTACTTTACGACAGGCATGTATGCAGTGCCTACAGCCTATTAGTTCACACTCTTAGTTTGGCTGTCAAAGATGTACTCCTTTACGACAGGCATGTATGCAGTGCCTACAGCCTATTAGTTCACACTCTTAGTTTGGCTGTCAAAGATGTACTACTTTACGACAGGCATGTATGCAGTGTTCCTACAGACTATTAGTTCACACTCTTAGTTGGGCTGTCAAAGATATACTCCTTTACGACAGGCGTGTATGCAGTGTTCCTACAGTCTATTAGTTCACACTCTTAGATGGGCTGTCAAAGATATACTCCTTTACGACTGGCGTGTATGCAGTGTTCCTACAGTCTATTAGTTCACACTCTTAGATGGGCTGTCAAAGATATACTCCTTTACGACTGGCGTGTATGCAGTGTTCCTACAGTCTATTAGTTCACACTCTTAGTGGGCTGTCAAAGATATACTCCTTTACGACTGGCGTGTATGCAGTGTTCCTACAGTCTATTAGTTCACACTCTTAGATGGGCTGTCAAAGATATACTCCTTTACGACTGGCGTGTATGCAGTGTTCCTACAGTCTATTAGTTCACACTCTTAGATGGGCTGTCAAAGATATACTCCTTTACGACTGGCGTGTATGCAGTGTTCCTACAGTCTATTAGTTCACACTCTTAGATGGGCTGTCAAAGATATACTCCTTTACGACTGGCGTGTATGCAGTGTTCCTACAGCCTATTAGTTCACACTCTTAGATGGGCTGTCAAAGATATACTCCTTTACGACTGGCGTGTATGCAGTGTTCCTACAGCCTATTAGTTCACACTCTTAGTTGGGCTGTCAAAGATGTTGCGATCATTTCTGCCTATCTAAACATCATGACCCCACTCGTTCCAGTATTTCCAAACGTTTATTGGCTCTTGACCAGGTAAGCGACGCGCTTTAGTGGTTTGTAGGCTCGGAATCTATTGCAGCACTCTTTAGTTGACTCGCGACTGCTACGTCGTTCCTAATTCGATAGTTTGGTTCGAAAATAAACATGTTCGAAATAATCCGCTAGCCTTGTATAAGGTGGGGACCGCGGTCAAGTATATTTCTGCAGATGAAACAGAGAATTTTATTCTTGTTTTCGTCACTGTAAACAGCACATGTGGGTTGATTCATGGTGGTTTTATCTTGAAATCTTACAACTTCATCTTCGTTAAATGAAGAGGCTTCTGGATGCCGTGAGGTATTGTTTTTAAAACAGTTTTAAAGTTAGAAAAGAAAAATGCTGTGTCTCGTGAGACGAGTAAACGGACCTGCCCACGAGACGAGGAAACGGACTTGCAGCACGAGACGAGGCTGTTAGATATTTAATAGTCTCATCTTACGACACTGGCTGTTTCCAGACTTGCAAGTATTATGTTCACTTGCAAAGAGCTACAAAGAACGTATATAAAATTAAAAGCAAAATATTTAAAAGTATGAAGGTGGTCACTTACGGGTATTTCCACATCAGCTGGGTTTGAACATTGCTGCGTCTCGTCTTGCATAGTCTGGTGCTTGGTATTTGGTGTCAGAAATCTGAAAAAATGCTTTCCTATAATCTTTGTTTGACTTCCTCAACCTCCTTGTTTGTGTTTTTGGTGTATCTCTTTATTTTTTTGTTGTATACTTTTATTTTTCCCTTCCTTCTCCCTCCTTTTTCTCTTTCTTTACTCCTATAACGATATTTCCTACTACCCTCTTTTCTACCAAGACATTTCCTCGTCTCGCCTTCCTGAACACTTCTTGGTCGCATAATCTCGACGTGACTCTCTCCCTAATTCTTGCTCCTTCCTCTTATCATTCCTCACTGGGCCTCCTTCAGCATTGGCTCGTGTCACCTCCAAAGGGTGTTGGGATCCCTCAGGATGGCCTGAGCCGCCACCCAAAACGACTTGTCTCCTCGAAATCCCTGGAACAAATTTCTTCTGCAACACCTCGTCGCCGAATTATATCTTAGGCAGACCAATCACGGTGGACAAGCCGTCTTTGCAGGGTTGCCATGGGAACAGCTTCCGTTAGTGTGTTGACTTTTTTATGTTGGCTATTTTTTTTTAATATTTTCTTAGTTTTTAACTGGTGTTTTTATCCGTGTAAAATTTCAGTGGCTCAATATCGACAACAAACTGGCACTCCATGAGTCGATCAGAATTCATAAAGATCTGCTAGAAAAACATTCACCTGGCGAACAAAGGCACATATATTCTCGAGGCGAAAAGATCAATCGATTCACAAGAAGTAACGATACTCTGTACGTTGAACACAGGAAAACAGAAACTGCCTGTAGAGCTTTTCGATCACTGGACAAAAATCCTGGAACAACCTCCCAACAAGCCTCAATAATCTTAAATCCAACACGTCCTTCAAGAATAGGCTTAATGAACATCTATTGACCGATCAATTCAAAACCGTAACTTTGCCCACAAACACAAGTAACCAGAAAATGTATTCTGTTCTTGAGCATGTCCTAAAGCACCACCACCATAACTCTCAACAATGAGACACCATCAAATCGTTTTTTCTCTGACGATACATATGTTTTCTATGTTGCTACCGATCACAATTGTCTTTGCCAATCACCATAAGTGTTAACTAGCGTTTTGTTTATTTCTATGTTTCAAATGTTTCAATCGTTTTAGTGTAATTAAAATACGAACTCAGACTTTTCGAGGAACGATAGGCAGCTTCTAACTTTGACAAAGGTTAACTCCATTTTAATATAATTAATTGAATTATTTCTAACAATTACCGTACCATTTTTGATACAATCATTGCCTTATAAGCAATATTTTGCTTTGCCTTCTATAACAGAAGTATATTCATCCGACTTGTGTACTCCAGCATCGTATTATTCTGATTGTCAATCATTCGATCATTTCCTAGCGATCTTGAAGTGCGTATATTTTATATTAAATTGTTTGGTATGTATTTTATGTATAACTTATGTTTAACATATGTATAACTTATGTCGCCTATTCACCCCTTCATTATTCATATAATGGTTTATACCCATTTTTACAATATGGTCGCGCTTTTCGATTTCCAAACTCTTTATTGTATTCATATTTTCTGTACAATTTTCATGTCGTCCATCCACACCTTTGTCATCGTAACAAAAATGTAAATTTCTCATTACAACATGTTCGCACATTTTGATGTCCCAACCCCTTTTTTTCGGGACTCTAACCACATGCATGCATGATTTCATACCCCATTTTCTTGTTATTTTCTACACCCATGTATTTTGAAATTTATCCACCCCAAGTATTTCTTATTTTTCAACCCCGCGGGTCACTGGTTTTCCCAACGCTCTGTAGTCGTGATTACTTTGTCAAAATAGACACTTTCTGTATGTGCACAGATGAAACTATTGTAAATAATATTTCGTTCCTTGTAATCCGAACCAACGGCCCCTAGAGATGAGCTGTAACGAATTCAAATTGAACTCTCGCTTTCGTTAATTCAAGTAGCGTAGTTGATAATAAAGTTTCATGTCATATGTTTAAGAATTTAATTCATACCTATTGCCAGACAATGGAAATAAATGATTTAATAATAATGATAATATAGCGTCTTTATTAGGCCTTTATCTACGCAAAGAGTAGCAGTTCTAAGAGTAGTTGTTACCATCGATGAAAAACCAATTCTCAGTAATTGATAACTCGAACCTATTTCTTGTCGTAGCAAGACATATATTTATACGTAACAGCGATTGCGCTTCTTATATGCCTGATTAGATGCGTTGCCTTCCACAGCGCACTATCTCCAAGCAGCCCAGCAGGTGGCTGTTGTGCTCAGGTGCTTAGTTCCCAGCATGCTTGCTAATCGTATATTAAGGCCGGTTTATCGTTGGCCTGCCGTCTACCAACCATTAGCCGATGGTGAGCCAACCTTAGCTTATTTCCGTTGTGCACTTAGCAGATGTTCGCGTGTCGTGGATTGTTGTTGCCATGGTAACTAAAATAATGGTACGTGGACGTTGAACTCAGACTCACTCAAATTTTGAAGGTTGTCAGTTAGTAAGATGTTCACAGACATCGAGAAACTCTGGGTAGCTCGTTGGAAATTCCCTGCGACTCACTAAAATAAACATCCGTCTGTTCATTGTTCACAGACATCGGGTAGCTCTGGGTTACTCTCTCCAGGGGAGCTTGCGAGACTCGCGCTGAGGCTCTTTTAGAAATGAGGCTTAAATCAAAAGAATCTGGGTTACTCGCGTGGACTTCGAACTCGTGTGTAATCGTCCCTCTGATTCAACTCTATTCTAGAGAACTTGTTTAACGTTCAACGACATCAACTTACTCCTGGAAAATCATGGATTAGGCTACCCATGAACCTCATGGACGAGCTTCTTCATGGACGAGCTTCTTCATGGACGAGCTTCTTCATGGATGAGCCTCTTCACGGATGAGCCTCTTCATGGATGAGCCTCTTCATGGATGAGCCCCTTCATGGATGAGCCTCTTCATGGATGAGCCTCTTCATGGATGAGCCTCTTCATGGATGAGCCTCTTCATTGATGAGCCTCTTCATGGATGAGCCTTTCATAGATAAGGTTTCTTTTGCAAGAGCCCCACGGTCAAGATATCGTGCCAGTTAATCTTCGGCAAGCTTTTCATACCGAATCTTCGATATTCTTTTCATGTATAGAATTTGCCGAACTCTTTCATGCCTTGTTTCGAAGGATATTTTCGCCTGCGAGGGAAGAGTAACAGCTGCATCGAAATAGGCCGAGAAAAAAAAACAGGGTATTGTTGAATCTCAATGGATTGTTCAGATTGTCGGCACTCCTTTCATGCGTCTCGATGACACTCGTTTCAGGCCATTTTGTCGGCACTCTTCATGTGTCTCGATAGCACTCGTTTAGGTCATTTTGTCGGTACTCTTCATGCGTCTCGATCGATGGCACTCGTTTCAGGCCATTTTGTCGGCACTTCATGCGTCTTGATGGCACTCGTTTCTGGCTATTTTGTCGGCACTCTTCATGCGTCTCGATGGCACTAGTTTCAGGCCATTTTGTTGGCACTCTTCATGCGTCTCGATGGCACTCGTTTCAGGCCATTTTGTCGGCACACTTCATGCGTCTCGATGGCACTTGTTTCAGGCCATTTTGTCGGCACTCTTCATGCGTCTCGATGGCGTTTGTTTCAGGCCATATTGTCGGCCCACTTCATGCGTCTCGATGGCACTCGTTTCAGGCTATTTTGTCGGCACACTTCATGCGTCTCGATGGCACTCGTTTCAGGCCATTTTGTCGGCACTCTTCATGCGTCCCGATGGCGCTCGTTTCAGGCCATTTTGTCGGCACTGTTCATGCGTCCCGATGGCGCTCGTTTCAGGCCATTTTGTCGGCACTCTTCATGCGTCTCGATGACACTCGATTCAGGCTATTTTGTCGGCACTCTTCATGCGTCTCGATGGCACTCGTTTCAGGCCATTTTGTCTGCACTCTTGATGTATTCCAGCGATCGTCTCGGACTGTGTAGAAACGAGAGACAATTATTGTATTATGACGACGACCCCTCTCACCTGGCCATATCAGTTCCGCCATCAACATGTTAACGCTTATCTCGTGATAGCGACTGCCAGTATCCCCGCAGTCACTGTTCAGCGGGTGTCACCGACCAGGGCAGGACAGTGCCATTGTTCCGTGCCTCGTCGATACACGGGATGCTGCTCGTGGAACAATAGTGCGAACTTGTGCAGTTTCGCGAGGCAGATTTGATTTCTGTACCTGAATTCATAGATAAGTTTTAGTCAGGTTCTTAAGCAGAGGTTCAGAAAATGACTGGGTGCCGCTTTCGTGTTAATTGTTGATAACGAGGTGTCGTGTGTGTGCCGAGGGTCATAAGCGAGGTGCCGTGTGTGTGCGCCGAGGGTCAGAAGCGAGGTGCCGTGTATACATACTTACTTGGATACTTGGAGTTTCTTCGCTATTCACAGCAGGTCACAGCGTGGCTGCCAAATGGCCTACATTCGTGGGGCACTCTCCACTTGTGCTGTGTGTGTCAAGTGCCAGCAACGATGTGCCGCGTGTGTGTATAGTGTAATTGTGAACTTTTTTTATATGGAAGTGATCGGTGCAGTCACGTTCGCATAGTAGCAAAAGTCATTTATTTCTCCTTCGTGTTTGCAGTTTTTTTTTCAATCTAGTGGCACCGTATCCCTCGGAAAGTTCTGACGAAGTTAATCGTATATTTCTCCACATGGATGAGGCTTCTCATGGATAAGGGTTTCTTATGGATGAGGCCCCTCATGGATGAGGCCCCTCATGGATGAGTCTTCTTATGGATGAGGCTCCTCATGGATGAGGCTCCTCATGGATGAGTCTTCTTATGGATGAGGCTCCTCATGGATGAGGCTTCTCATGGATGAGTCTTCTTATGGATGAGGCTCCTCATGGATGAGGCCCCTCATGGATGAGGCTTCTCATGGATGAGTCTTCTTATGGATGAGGCTCCTCATGGATGAAGCATGTGTTGCTTCATGTGCAGAAACAGACCAGTCATATTCCTCTGTTGCTAGTGACCAAGAATTGTCGTCATACTCTTGCCCCCGACTCGAATACCCATTGTGATAACATTGAAGTCGAGCCTAAGCAACCCAAACATAAGAAAAAATTGTACCCGGTGGCCTCGTGGTTCTAACATTGGGTTTAATTTTAGCCGTCATTGATGACGGTTGAGCTGAGCTTGTACAAAGAGATTTTTTCCGCTTCAAAATATTTTAATCCGATTTTCCTGTACATGAAATAATAATTGTTGTTGGAAAATTTATTAAACAACTTTATTGTTGATGACGTGTCATTCTTTTCAACAACGGATTTATATTCCTTAGATAATCTTTCGATTGACTATTGATACTATTTGCTAAATATTGCTGTAATTAACCATTACCTAAGGCATTTTTTGTGTTTCCGACCGTCTGGAACGGAAAAGTCTTCAAACCGTGTCGTGGCGTAAATGGCACCTGTTCCTCACTAGTGGAAAAGATAGGCTTGTGTCACGGAAGACCAAAATGTACACCTGGACGCGCAGGCTCTTCGGTGATCAAAGCCCGTTTGGTAGGCTCCAAAAAACATATTGCTATTTACTTGTGTTCATTGCTTCGTTTCGCCAGTTAGCTTGCTAAATTATTCTATTTAATAAAGTAAGATAGAGCCCAACTGTGATGTATGAAAGTTACAAACAATAGGTCCATCTCTGAGAGGGCGCTTCAAATCAGATGATGAACCTAAACCCCCGTCTGCGCTTCTAGGTGTAGTACATTGTCTTTGGTGTCATCTTCAATGGCCGACGATCATCACCTCTGAATCCTTCGTGACCTGGCCCATTGCCCTCTGTGAGATGCAGGGCCAATCTCTTGCAGAGCCGCAATGATTGTGAGCTGTTTACGAGGTCTGTTCGTTCTCATGAGATGATTGATAGACTTTTGGTCGAGGGATTGGCCCACTCAGCTGGCCATTGATGATGAGATTGCGAAGAATCGCAGACATTTGGGGAATAGCATCTTAAGGTGAATCTAGTGTGCGAAGTCCTACGATAGAATCGTGTGCTGCGTTCACAAAAACATTCTCAGCAACTGGTTCGCTTAAATGTATGAGGCTTTTGTCTGCTTTCATTCATCAAAGGTCAAAATTATTTTTCAATTCGCTCTAAAACGTGGCAAAGCAAACGAAGATACACATTTGAGTTCAGGAAAAAATCTGCCGTTTGCAAATTACTTTGCACGAGCTAGAATACTTATAAAAACTTTTTGTTAGGTATACAAAATGTATTCCTCATATTATTGTTTTTTTGTCTGATAACTAAATAATCTATATGAAATAAATCGAAAACTATAAGATTTAATTCTGGAACAAGCATGTGTTATAAATTTCCACGTGTCTCCAATATACTGCCGAGCAAGCATCTATAGATTCTCGGCTCAGCATCACTATAAGACTCTCGTTCCACTCCCCAATGCGCACTCCTCTCCCTCTATAGTCTCTCCCAAACACTTGTCCCCAACGTATCACACACTTGTCCCCAACGTATCACACACTTGTCCCCAACGTATCACACACTTGTCCCCAACGTATCACACACTTTTCGCCAACGTATCACACACTTGTCCCCAACGTATCACACACTTGTCCCCAACGTATCACACACTTGTCCCCAACGTATCACACACTTGTCCCCAACGTATCACACACTTGTCCCCAACGTATCACACACTTGTCCCCAACGTATCACACACTCAGCCCGATCGCATCCAACCTCCTCACACACAATGCTAAGCCGTGCCCGCGAGTGGGCAGCAGGTGCGGGAAGCGACCTGCTGGAGTCGCTGCAGCGGGCGCGTTCCCCGGTCACGCCCTACGAGTTCGTGACGCTAGACGACCTCCTCGCCATCGCTCGGCACGACCGCATACGAAGGTGGGCACAGCTTTCAACAGTTCACCGCGGGTGATCCTGGCAGTATTGTCCATGCCAGTGACGATATTCGAGGAAAATAGCATTTAGATACAAATCAATATTTTTTTGTAGCATTCGAGCTGCTGACTCTGATCATAGGTACGTCTTGTGTATGATAATACTGCTGGACGCCTGTCTTATTGCATTATTCTGCTCAATGACGTCCTGAACGCTTTGTGTTCACGGGATAGTTTGGTTTTCGGCTCTCTTTATGTTAGAATATCACATATTCTGAAATTTATTCTGCTTTTTATCTTTCTCTGTTTTTGCATCGTCGGAATTAACATTCCTGTAAGTCTAGTCCACTGCCTATTTGTTGTGCTTTATTGTTAGTGATTCACTTTCCTTAAGCCCATTCTATATGTTTTGCTTTTCTGTGCTGTTTTTGTTAGTAATTCATATTTCATTGACAGTAGCGTCCTTAAAAAAGGCAGAAATCCTTCTGTTCTTTTTCTGTTCTCTTTTTACTAGTAATTCACATTTTCGTACGTATTGTCTTTCTCAGTTCACCCATTGCCATTGACTCACATTCCCGCCAGCTTACTATTTCCGCCGACAGGTCGTACTCATCAGCTGATAGCGCTATCTCCAGGCTTGAACACACGTCACTCCTCAACTGTGTTCATCACACAGACTCGTTCAAACACCTTCACACAGTGCATGAAGAAATACAACAATGACCATTTTACTATTTTTACGAGCATCGTCTGAGCCGTTACTCGAGCCGCCAGATGTCGCGAGTGAGGTTCTTTATCCAGGACTGTTGCAGAAAAATGCAGGACAACGCTGAGGAGTCGCCTTATTCGTACTCTTACCTTGTATAGCTTGTTCCTGTCAGTTCGTGCAATTTTGGTAAGTCTCGTATTGTTTATTTATTTGTCAAGAAATGTTCATTTTCGATCTTGATTTTATACTTTTTCCACCAAGCCTCTTGAAAGTCATCCTGGCCTGTTATTTTGAGCGACGACTGTATCATTTTGAAGATGAGCCTCGCGCGGGGTGGTGCGTATATGAGATGATGGGCGGGCGACAAAGAAACGGAGAAGTTAGAGTCGACATCAAGGGCTAATGTCTACCCATAACCATCAGAAGGCGAGACGAAAAGGACTCATAAGAGACTCAAGCTCCTCGGAGCTCGGGGGACTCCAGAGCTGGGGAGTGGCGGATAGGAATTTTTGGGGGACGGGCATGGCCGGCGGTGAGTGTGACGGGGAAGAGGAGGAAAGGAATTAAAACCTCTACACTCCGACGAACGACTTCCCTCTCCGTTTATTGGAGATCAATGCAGACACTTCCAGGATAAAGTGCCAGCTCTCCGAATCACGTAGTGATGGTGCGTAGTCTGTGGGAATGTGATCTCGAAGTAGTATTGCTATTACATTGTCTCAAGGTTTTCAAACCCACAAAAAATCCTAAGTTGTTTATTTGCGTTGGTGACTCATCGCAGCGATTCTTTCAAGAAATTGAGCTACTGCTCGCTGCTCGCGTCACAGAGGGGTTCATTAGGCCCGTGCCAGCAATAACCTCGACACTTGTCAAAGAAAAAATATAGTAACAATAAACCTATTAATTTATTGAAAAAAAACATCAGGCTTGAAGAAATGAAGCAAAAAAAAATATTATACTGTACGGTAGATGAATATTCATTTGGAAAAATTCAACCACTTCATTAGCAGTTGTAAGTTTGAATTATATAATTCTGATATTTTGAACTCCGAATGAAGTAACTGATCAAGAAATGATTACACACTTATCTACAAGTCTTCTTTGTTGAACATGTATGAATATTTTGTGCCGTGTGTATTAACACGTCTTCCTCGTTAAGATTTTTTAAACGCTCTTCTTTTACAGCAATAAATTCTAATTTGCTTCGTTTGTTATCACTTTTCCCTGTTTGAATTGCTTCTAAACCCTCTCGAGTGCCGAGCAAGCCACCCCACGTCCGTCCTGCGCTGAATGCCTGCTAAAGACGTATTCGTTCCGCCCCGTTGTGTCTGCCTCCACGTCCCTCTCGCCGAGTTGGGCGAGGGGTCGTGACGGGAATACGTGAGCGGCTAGGGTAAGGGGTTGGTCGGGTCGGTGTGTTCTCGTGAAAGCCGCTGGACTGCCGTATGCTGCTCTCGTGCTGGACGACTTCATGTTCTCGGCCAGGACAACCACATGCTCTCGGACAAAACGACCTTATGCTCTCGAACAGAACAGTCTTACACTTTCGAGCAAGACAGACTTATGCTCTCGAGCAAGACAGTCTTATGCTCTCGACGCAGGACAGACTTTGTGCTCTCAAACAGGACAGTCTTACGCTTTCGAGTAGGACAGTCTTATGCTCTCGAGCAGGACGACCTAATATGTTTTCGGGCAGGACAGCTTTATGCTCTCGGACAGGACGACCTTATGCTCTTGGGCAGGACGATCTTATGCTCTTGGGCAGGGTGATATTATGCTCTTGGCCAGGACGATTTTATGCTCTTCGGCAGGATGACCTTATGCTCTCGGGCAGGATGGCCTATGGCTCTTTGACAGGACGACCTTATGATCTCGAGCAGGGCGGCAAGATTCTCTTGGACAGACGATTGTATGCTCTTGGAAAGGACGGACTTATGCTCTTGGGCAGGACGACCTTATGTTTTTGAGCAGGACGACCTTATGCTCTTGGGCAGGATTTATGCTCTTGGGCAGAACGACCTTATGCTCTTGGGCAGGACGACCTTATGCTCATGGGCAGGACGACCTTTTGTTCATGGGCAGGACAACCTTATGCTCATGGGCAGGACGACCTTCTGCTCATGGGCAGGACGACCTAATGCTCTTGGGCAGGACGACCTAATGCTCTTGGGCAGGACGACCTAATGCTCTTGGGCAGGACGACCTAATGCTCTTGAGTAGGACGACCTTATGCTCTTGGGCAGAACGACCTTATGCTCTTGGGCAGAACGACCTTATGCTCTTGGGCAGGATGACATTATGCTCTTGGGCAGGACGACCTTATGCTCTTGGGCAGGACGACCTTTTGCTCATGGGCAGGACAACCTTATGTTCATGGGCAGGACAACCTTATGCTCATGGGCAGGACGACCTTATGCTCTTGGGCAGGAGGACGACCTAATGCTCTTGGGCAGGACGACCTTATGCTCTTGGGCAGAACGACTTTATGCTCTTGGGCAGGATGACCTTATGCTCTTGGGCAGGATGACCTTATGCTCTTGGGCAGGATGACCTTATGCTC
>SDVV010016713.1:0-14173 GCA_016164225.1 Gammarus roeselii | reverse complement strand
CAAAACTCTACTGGTGGACGTGCACGTTGTTGGATCCGCCAACAAAAAACTTCGATGCTACGCTCTGATTGACGAGCAATCCAATTGCTCATTCGCATATCCGAAACTTCCGAAACATTTCGGCATGAAGTCAGTGCTCCACAATTACAGTATTTCTACATTGCATGGCAGTAAGTCAGTGGTACCGGGCGAACTGATAGAGGGTCTCGCGGTGAGAAGCGTGGGTGAAAGCAAGCTCTTTCCGTTGCCTCCGATCTACACTAACAAGGACATTCCAAACATCATAGACGAAATGGCCACTCCAGGCGCTGTTCACTTACACGAACACATTTCTCGTTTTGCGTCCAAATTTCAACCACTCGATCCCGTAGCAGAAGTGCTCCTACTTCTGGGGCGTGACTGCAGAGACTTGATGGCAACTCGAACTTTCGGCAAGCACGCGCCTTATGTTCATCACACCGCACTTGGTTGGGCTCTCGTCGGGTCTGCGTGCCTTGAACAAGGTTCTAGCCGTAACGTACAGACAAAAGTTTATAAAACTTCGATGCAACACGATCTCTACCAAGCGAAGCCATGTTTCCAAGCAGACCTTCCTATCTGGAAGCTTCCTGTGGAGGAAGACGTATTCTCATCGTACAGTGACGATGAGTTGCCCGGACTCTCAATCGAAGACTCTTAAGTTTCTTCATATCATCTCGAACGGCATTACTACCGACGATTCTGGTAATCTTCAAATGCCTCTACCTCTCAAGGACGAGAATGTATGTCTTCCATCGAACAGAGACGCAGTTTTTCGTCGAACGAGGAACACTTTCTCTCGATTGATGCGTGATCCTGAAAAGTTGACCCAGAGTACAATGCTCATGCGAAAGAGTATTGAAGCCGGCCACGTAGAAGTTGTCCCGCCGGACCAGCAGCTTCCTGTGATCGGAAAGGCATGGTGGTTACCAGTCTTCCCGGTCGTGCATCCGATGAAAAACAAAGTAAGACTAGTTTTTGATAGTTCTGCATCCTACCACGGGACCAGTTTGAACAATAATTTGCTTCAGGGTCCAGATCAGAATAATCGCATTAGAGGAGAGCTACTTCGATTCAGGGAAGGTGAAATAGGTTTCGTGGCGGATGTCGAGAATATGTACCATGCCTTCTACGTAAATAGGGAGCATCGCGACTTCCTTCGCTTCGTCTGGTTCGATGGCAACGATACAACGAAACATTTGGTACAATACCGGGCCAGAGTGCATATTTTTGGTTACAGTCCCAGTCCGTCTGTTGCCATCTATGGACTTCGACACTGCACTATCCAGAAGGAAGCCGGGAATTTTCCCGAGGCAAGAGATTTTATATGGAAAACTTTTACGTTGACGTCGGTTTGGGTTGCGCAAACACTCTTGAGCAGGCTATTAAAATTCTCAAAGATTCGAGACTATTGTTGAGCCGGAATAACATACACCTGCACAAAATTGCTTCCAGCTCCCCCAAAGTGCTTGAAGCATTTCCCAACTCGGAGAAGGCTGAAGATCTAAATTTGTACGAATTTCAAGAGTTGCCCTTGCAACACACTTTAGGTATCGCTTGGGACGTTTCGCATGACAGCTTCTCGATCAGGGGTAACTTGCCACTGCGTCCCTTCACCAAACGTGGAATCCTTTCAACTGTGAATTCGATATTTGATTCTTTGGGCTTCGTCAGCCCCATTACCTTGGCGGGCCGCCTCATCCAGCGCATGTCATTCCTTCTCACGATAAACTCACGACCGACCTCTCCAACTGTGGCTGGGATGACCCACTCCCGGAGAGATTCCTGTGTGCGTGGAGGAGTTGGAGGGACTCTCTGGTGTCTTTGGAGACTCTGGTACTCCCAAGAAGTTACTGTCCAGCCGGCTACGGGACCGTCCGGCAACGTGATCTCCATGTGTTTTCTGACGCGTCTCAAAATGCCATTGGGTACGTCATGTATTTGCGTATGTTGAATGATGCTGGGGATGTTCACGTTTCTTTCGTCTCTGGTAACTCGAAGGTCACTCCAAGGGCCGCCACTTCCATCCCGCGCATGGAACTCTGCGCCGCTCTTGCAGCTGCAAGCGCAGCGCGACAAGTCATATCAGAGCTAAATCACCCGCTTGACTCTGTCCATTTCTTCTCAGACAGCCGAGTCGTGCTGGGTTACCTACACAACCAGTGCCGAAGATTTTCAAGATACGTATCTAGGAGAGTTAGTTTATTTCTGACAACCTGCTCACCCACGCAGTGCCATTACATAAGCACCAATTCAAACCCTGCTGACATAGCTTCTAGACCTCAAAGTCCTAGCTCCCTCTCGTCATCTCGATGGATTAAAGGACCAGAGTTTCTTTGGACCGAAGATGTAGAAAAATTATTTGCGAACGATGTGATCAAAAGTGTGGCGTTTGAAAATCTACCGGAGACCGAACTAGAGATTTCCATATCGATGAAGACCAGCTGTCACCCTCACGATTCCGTGCTCAGCATGATATTTTCCAGAGTTAGCTCGTGGAATTTAGCAGTGGGGATTACTCAGAAAATCTTGTCGTTGGCACGGTTTCAATGCGATCGTTTGCGGCAAGCTATGGGAGTGAGCTTAGCGCGCAGAGACGAAGTCTCAAGGGAGGCTGCCGCAGAATATTTAATAACTTCTGCTCAACAAGAAAGATTCCCCGATGCGTTCAAACTCTTTCAGAACAATTCCACGTCGGCCAACAGCCCTGATGTCAGTGTACTTCATGATAGAGAGCTTCCGGAGAAACACCCACTCTCCGGTTTATCTCCTTTCATCGACCGTAAAGGGCTGCTCCATGTCGGCGGTAGACTCAGACACTCGCGTGTTCCATTCGACCACATCCACCCACTCCTTCTGCCGGCAAATCATCCGGTCTCTGCGTCAATCTTAAGACACTTTCACGAACGAACAAAACACCAGGGACGTCACATCAACCACGGAGCCATCAGAGAAGCCGGGTACCACCTGGAAAACGGACGGCAGATGGTGCGTCAGCTTATCGCTCTGTGAGTTTTATGCCGCAAAGCACGGGCACCTCTTCAGACTCAAAAAATGGCTGACCTACCTATGGACAGACTGGAGGAGAGTCCTCCTTTCACTAATACTGGAATGGACGTTTTCGGACCGTTTCTCGTTCACGACGGAGCGAACACTCGGCGAAACGCTGCAACCTGGAAAACTTGGGCATTATTGTTGACCTGCTTAGTTTCGAGGGCAGTTCACGTCGAGCCGCTTCCATCTCTGGACACTACTGCGTTTAAGAACGCTCTTCGAAGATTTTTCGCCATCAGAGGAACTTGTAAATTGTTGAGGAGCGAAAGAGGAACAAATTTCACATCTACACGTAGCCAGGAACACTTCATAGACGTAGAGAATGTTCAATCCGAACTGGGCAAATCTGATTGCGTATGGATATTGAATCCGCCCGGTGCTAGTCACTTCGGTGGCATTTGGGAGCTAAAATTCGTTCTGTTCGCCAAGCGACAGAGCAGAAGAAGGGAGGAAGGTTTTAAACTCATTTCGATTATAATGATAAACACAAAATATTATTGCTACGTTGACAATACACACAACAGAGATAAACGACACACGACAGCACCTCAAATATTCTCCGCTGCAAACGCGGCACACTTCTTCATTTATTTGCATTTTTTACATTTTCTTGCATTTTCTTACTATTTGTTACATCTGTTCGCATAAACTTCATTTCCTTGTATATCAATGTTTATGTCATGATACACATTTTCTTGCATTTTCTTGCATTTTCTGAATTTTTCCTGATTTTGGGACATTTTCTTCAGGTTTCTTGCGTTTTCTTTACGTTGATCGCATTAATTGGCATTTTCTTGCATTTTTTCTTGCATTTTCTCACATTTTCGTTTGTTCCCCATCTCATTTACGTTAAAAAAATCCTTCTACATTATTGCATATTCGTGAACTTCCTTGCATTTTCATGCACCGTCCCACATTTTCTTCATTTTTGTGTGCTCTCATGATGCATTATTTACCCATTTTTTAATTTCTTTACATTTTTATTGTATTTTTAGCATTGTCAAACACTTTTCTTGCATTTTCATTCGTCTTCCTACATGTTTCTACATTCTACAGATTTTCGTACATTTTCTTACATTATCTTACATTTTGCATAGACGTTCTTGTATTTTCTAACATTTCTTTGCATTTCCATACGTTTTCTGATATTTTCTGTTATTTTTACATTTACTCTGAATTTATTTGTAATTTCTTTCATTCTCATTAATTTCTCTTCGTGTCTTGCATTTCATTACATTTCTTGCATCTACCGTCGTTTTCTTAAAATTTTCTTTCCTGTCCTGCACTTATTTGCGTTTTCTGAATGTGCCTTGCATTTCTACGTCCTTTCTTACATTTTTTTGCAGTGTCGTGTATTTTCTGGCAATCCACTACATTTTCTTACTGCGCCTCATTTTTTTATAATCATATGCAGAATAAGCAAGAAAATGAATGAAACTAAAAAAAATATTAGAAAGTGCAAGCTAGCGAAAAGAATGGATATAAAGTTAGCAACAGCTAAAAAATGCATGAAAGTGTTTACAAATGAAACAAAATGTTACAAATTGTGCGAAAATGTATGGAAATGTAAGAAAATGTCAGAAATTTGTAGGAGAATTTAAGAAAAATTAGGAGAATAAAAAAGGTTTTATATACAAGAATTTTAGGAAACTGTCGGAATAAGTAAAACAATATAAGTAAATGTAAGAAAACGTTATTAAATGTAAGAAATTTTGATGGTATGTAGTTACATTTAATAATTTATTCGAAAACATCGTGAAATTATGTAAGAATGTGTAAGAATATGTGAAAAAAGTCAGATAATGTAAGTAACACAATGAAAAATGGTCGAAAATGTTTGAAAACGTGAAAAAACTAGAAAAGGAAAATAAATGAAAATGTAAGAAACGGAAAAAATGTGAGCAAATGAAAACAAATGTAATAAAATGTAAACGAATAAGATAATATATGAAAACGTAAAAAAACTATGAGAAAGCGTAAGAAATTGTGAGTGATTTTATGAATTTGTTATAAAATGTCGCAACTTGAAAGCAAATAAAATAAAATGTATGAAGATGTTTGGAAAGGAAAGAATATGTAAGGAAATGTAGATTTTTTTAGGATTTTCTCACATCTTCTTTCATTTGATAACATTTTCTTCATCATACCTACATATTTCTACGTTTTTCTAACATTTGCTTACATTTTCATATCTTTCCTAAAAAAATTCACATTTACTTACATTTTCTCACATGATCTTACTTTCTCATTCATTTCCCTTCAATTTCTTACGTTTTCCTACATTTTGTCACATTTTGTTTAATTTTCTTCAATTTTTCACGTTTTCTTTCATTTTCTATCATTACATTTTCATTCATTTTCATTTCTTTTTTCACATAGTCCGAAAATTTCTAACCAAATCCAACAATTACTCGCATTTCCTTACACATCTAATTTTCTTACATTTCCATTCATTAACTGACATTTTTAATTTTTCCTCACAATTTCTCACATTTTCCTACATTTTCTTACATTTTCTGTCATTTTCTTAAAAAAAAAATATTTTATTATTTTTCCGTTGGTTTTCTTACATTGTCTTGCATTTTCTTACACATTCGTAGATATTTCTACGTTTGCTTATATTTTCCTAAACGTACCCACATTTTCCTATATTTACTAAATTTTCTTTCATTTTGTTACATTTTCTTGCATATCCTAACAACTTTCGATAATTTAAAAAAAAAAATTAGGTATTCTTACATTCTCACCATTCCTAAATTTTCTTAAAAAATCATACATCTAGTAACATTTTTCTTACACTTTAGGACTTTCTTACATTTTATTACATTCTCTTATATATTCCTTCATTTTTTAATACTAATAAACTTCACACAGATTCTGACACATTCTCACAAATTCATACATTTACTCTCATTTTCTAACATTGTATTACATTTTCCTACCTTTTCCTACATTTTCTAACATTTTCTTATATTTTCTTAGATGTTCTACCATTTTCTCCCATCTTCTTACATTTTTTACAGTATCTACCATGTTCACGCATCTTCTAAAAAAAAAATTCTACCATTTTCTTCGTTTATCTTGTTTCCTACGTTCATGCACATATACTCCCCTTTTTCTCATTATCTTTCATCTGCATACATTTTCTTGCATAATTTGACATTTTCTAACGTTCCCTAACCTTTTCTTACATTTTCTTCCATCTTTTTAACCTTTCATACATTCAATTACATTTTCTTGCATTTTCCTACATTTTATTATATGTTCTAACCATTTTCTAACATTTTAACTTTCCATACACTGTTCCTTACAATTTCTTACATTTCTTACATTATATCATGTTTTCTTTCATAATTTTACATATTACAACACTCTCCCACATCGTCTTACATTTTCCTAAATTTTCTAAATCTTCTTGAATTATCCTACATTTTCTTACATATTCTTACTTTTTCTTACATTAGAAAACGTAAGAAACTGTGTGAAAGCTCACGAAAATTCAAGAAAATACAACCAAATGCAGAAAAATTCTGGATAATTTAAATAGGATACAATGCAGCAAAATACAAGAAAATGAAGGTAATAGCAAGAATCTGTAGGAAAATTTGAGAACTGCTAGGCGATATAAGAAAATGCTCGCAAATGTATGGAGCAAAGAAAATGCGCAGCAATGAAATGAAAATCCAGAAAGTGTAGAAATGTATAAGGAAATGAGAGATAGTAGAAGAAAATGTAATGAATTGAATACAAATACAGGAAATTCTAGGAAATGGAAGAAAATGAGAGAATGCAAGACAACTTCAAAGATTACAGAAAAAAACCTGGAAAATGCCAACAAACGAAAAAAATGCAAGGAGATGTAATAGAATGTGCAAAAAATATTTATATATACAAGAAACGTCAAAAAATTTAGTCGAATACGAGAAAGTGAGACAAATGCAAAATAATCCAAGTGCATTTAAAAAATATGTAGAAAATACTAGAAAACACACGAAAATGCAGGAATGAATGTAAATGTAAAGAAAATCTATGAAAACGTACGTTATTAAAGAAAATCTAAGAAGTTTTATGTAAATTTTGAATATGTATGAAATGTCCAGGGATGTAAGGAAATGTTATAAAATCTAGGATATGTAATATATTTGTTATTGTTTCTTAAATAATGTTTGTCAGTGTTGAAAAATATAAGAAAATGCTTGAAAATTTATCACTTATTAGAAACTGCGTGGGAGCCAAAGATGGTTAGAAGAATTAAGAGAACGTGTGAAATTGTACGACAATGCTAAAAAATAATAGAAAATACTAGATGAAGTACATTATTTTCCATTATCTTACATTTGTTGTTGATACAGTATCTAAAATATTCCTATATGCTTATACAGTATCTAAAATATTCATTGAATTTGCATATTTTCTTACATATTCGTACATTCTCTTATATTTACATACAATTTCCATTCATTCTGTTGACATTTTCTTGCATTTTCTCTTTTTCTCACTAATTTTTTTGCATTCCTTGCATTTTCAAGCATCTATTTTATTTACTACTATAATTTTTTC
This sequence comes from Gammarus roeselii, assembly GCA_016164225.1. Classification (NCBI taxonomy): domain Eukaryota; kingdom Metazoa; phylum Arthropoda; class Malacostraca; order Amphipoda; family Gammaridae; genus Gammarus; species Gammarus roeselii. The sequence goes on along the minus strand of SDVV010016713.1, from coordinate 6,541 downwards.
ATATTGTTTAACAATATTTTCCATCTACTTGCATGTTCATACATATGCATGCGTTTTCACACAATTTTTCACAATTATTACCTTACATACATTTTCTCCCATTTCTCATAGTTTCTGAGATTATTAATTAATATTTTTAACTGTTTCTTAAAATTTGTTTTAATTTCCTGCATTTCTTTGCAGCATATAAGAAAATGTGAGCATATGTGCGAATTTGTGATAAAGTGTCGGAATATGTGAGGAAACAAATGATAATGTAAAACAAATAAGAATATGTAGGAATATATAAGAAACTGAATAGAAATATAAGAAAATATAGCGCAATGCAAGAAAATGTAGGGAAGAATTAGAAATTGTAAGAAAATGCAAAAAACTGTGAGAACCTGTAAGAAAATCTAAGAAAATGTAAGAAAATATAAGCAAATTTAGGAAAATGTAAGAATGTGTAAGAAAACATGAGCAGATGTAATAAAACGTTAGAAAATGACAAGAAATGTAAGAAAATTGAAGAAAATCTGGAAGCTATAGGAAATGGGAGAAAATGTGTCATAATGTAAGAAAACATGAAAAACTGTTGGAGATGAATAAAATTTATTGAAAGGTAAGATGTAAGACAATGTTAGACGTATGAGAAAATGTTAGGATAAGTAAATATTAAAAAAAAAAGTAAGATGATGCAATAAAAAATGTAAGAAATTACCTGAAAATGTTAGGAAAATAGAGAATCTGAGAGAAAGTGTGACAGAATGTAAGAAAACATACGAATAAATAAAATATGGGAACAGGTGGGAATTGTTTGGAAATGTAAGAAAATGCAAGAAAATGGAAGGCTTTAGAAAAATTTAAGAGAAATAGAGAAAATAACATAATTAATTAAATTATCACCGTGATGTCATCATCGGGAAAACCATTAGTCCGTAGCCAGGAATCGAACCCGAGGAGCGGGTTAGTCTTTCCTAAACAGTAAACTGTGCCTAAATCTTGAATCTTGAATCCCAACTTAGGGTTCGATTCCTGGCTACGGACTAAAGGTTTTTCTGATGATGACATCACTGTGATAATTTAAATAAGTCTCTCAACAATATTGTTAGTATTATCTCTCTCTAACAACTTATGCATGGTTACTGTATTATTTATACAAATAACACAGTGATAACAGAGGAGCGTGTTAGTCTAGCTTAAACAGTAGAGGGCACGAAATCTTGAATTTCATATTTTGTGGTGTTGTATGGCCTAGTGCACAGCGTGCTGGTCTCGCATACCAGCGAAGTCGGGTTCAATTCCTGGCTAAGGACTAAAGGTTTTTCCGATGATGACATCACTGTGATTATTTAAATAAGTCTCCCAACGATATTGTTGGTAAATTCTCTCTCATACGAGTAGAAAATCTAAGAAAATGTTATAAATTATGAGAAAATGTGAGAAAATGTAAGAAAATTAGAGTTGATAAAGGAATTTGTAGGGAAGTGTGTGAAAATGAAATAAATAAAGAAAATATAAGAAAATGTTTTAAAACGTCAGCAATTGTAAGAAAGTATAATAAAATATGGGAGGACATTTATAAACGTAATTATATGTAAGGTTCTGTCAGAAACAGTGGGAATATGTTAGACAATGTAAGAAATCACAAGAAAATATAAGAAAAACGTAAAATTATGTGTGAATGAGTAGGCCAATGTGAAATAGTGCTTTAAAATGGAAGAAAACGTAAAAATGTTCATCATTCCCTAATATTTTCTTACATCTGTGCACATTTTATTTTATTTTCTCACATATTCCAACATTCTCTTACAAATTCACACATTTGATCACAATTTCTTACATTTTATTACAGTTTCTTACAGCTTCTTCTATTTTCTTAGTTTATTACATTGTAACATTTTCTTACAATTTCTTGCATTTGCTTACATTTCCCCCCAGTTTCTTACACTTTTCTACATTTCTTTTAAATTTTCTAACTTTCCCTCACATTTTCTAACATTTCTTTGCAGTTTTCTATCTTTTCTAATATATTATTTCAATTTTCTTAAATCTTTCTTACATTTTTCACCATTCTCACATATTTCCACGTTAATTACATTTGAGAACACTTTCCAACATTTTCTTACATTTTCTAAAACTTTTACAGTGTCATACTGATTCTTACATTTTTCCACGTTTTATTCTATTTTTTATACATTTTCATACATTGGCTCACACAACGCGACATCTTCTAACATATTTTTACTTGTAAAATTATTCAATAACATTTTCTTACAATTTCCTAAATTTTGTTACATTTACTTATATTCTCTTGTATTCTCTTAAATTTTCTAACATTTGCTCATATCCTTAAATTTTTCAAAATTTTCTAACATTTTTTATACGTTTTCTTACACTTTCCCACAAATTCCTACTTATTCTTAAATTAGCAACCATTTAGTAACATTTCCTTACATTTTCTTGCATTTACATACATTTTCTAATATTTTCGTACATTACCCTACATTTCTTTTATTTTTTTAATTCGTTTACACTTTCTTACATTTTCTTACATTTTCTGACATTTAATTTTATTTCTCTTCAGTTTCTTACATTTCCTTACACTTTCTTCATTTTCTTTCATTTATTTACTTCTCATACATTTTCTTACATTTACTTACGTTTTCTTACATTCCCAAACAGTTATCGATTTTTCTAACATCAATTACATTTTCTTAATTTTTCTTACTAATTTCTACATTTCCCCAGTTACTTTTTTATTACATTTTCTTCATTTATTTATCATATGTTCACATTTTGTGGAATTTTCTCATATTTTCTCATATTTTCTTATATTTTCTCACACTCTAGGACAATTTTTTACGAATTGACACGATTTCTTACATTTTCGTACGTTTTTATACATTTTCTTCCAGCTGTTTTTTATACACATTTCCCCGATTCCTTATATTTCGTCGTAACAAAATGTAAGAAAATGTTATTATAAGTAAGTATTTGTCTAGAAACGTCGAAATATGTCCGAGTGAGTAATAAATGTGAGCAAATGCACGAAAATGTAAGAAAATTAACGCAAATGGAAACAATATAAGAAACTTTTATTAAATATTTCAATTCCTATGAATAAGTCGGAATTTGTGAGACTATGTAACAATGTAAAAAAAAATATTGGAAAATATTGGTAAATGAGGATATGCAAGAAAATGTATGGTAATGGAATATATTAAGAGAATATAAGAAAGTGTGAGGGAATGTGAGAAACTCTAAGCAAATGCTATTCAATGTAATTATACGTTAAAGTTTGTTAGAAAATGTCGGAATGTGAGTCAATGTAAGGAAATGAATAAAATATGAGGAAACCTGGAAAAATGTAGGAATTATTAAGAAAATGTAATAAAGTGTACGAAAATATTGAAAAGCATAGAAAATTTGAAGAAAATGTAAAAAAAAATAATGAAAATGTAACAAACTGAAAGAAAATCGAATAAGAAAATGTCGGTATACATTGGACAATGCGAGACAATGCGAGAAATGGAAAATGTATGAATACACAAGATAATATAATATAAAAAGAATAGGAAATGAGAGAAAATATACAAAAATGGTACAAAATGCACGATACCGTAAGAAAATCTAAGAAAATTTATGAAAATGTACGAAGATGTCAGAAAAGATAGGAAAAATTGAGAAAATAATATTAGTTGTTATTATACGTGAGAATTTCTTAAACAATGTAGGGAAATGTGAACAAACAGACATAAATATTTTAAAACCTAGTAATATAAGAGAGTGTTAGAAAATCAAATAAATAAAATATAGTATAAAAATGCAAGGAAATAGAAGGAAATTAGGGAAAACGTAAGAAAATGTTAGAAATACAAGAAAATGTGAGTAAATGTACGCAAATTTAAGATAAAGTAAAGAATGAGAGAAAATATAAGAAAATGAAACAAAAGGTAAGAAACTGTATGAAATGGTAGGAAAATGTGATTAAATATTATTAATTGTAAGAACTTTACTGAAAATGTCGGAATGTGTTAGACAATGTACGAGAATGTGAGTAAATGCAGGAAAAATAAGAAACGTAGATATATGCATGAATGTGTAAGAAAATCTGAGAAAGTGTAAGGTAATGTTTAGAATTATAAGAAAATATAGAAAAATGCAAGAAAATATCAGAAAATGTGAGAAAATGAAAGATTATACGAGAAAATGTTAGAAAATTTAAGAAATGGTGATGAAATGTAGGAAAATGTAAAATTTGTAGTACACTGTAGGAGAGTTTAAGAAATGTAAGGAAATGTAAGGAAACGCAAAACAATTCAATAACATGAGACATATGTAAGAAAATCTGAGTAATGTAAGAATTTGTTACAAATTGTCAGAATATGTTTAAAAATGTGAGAACATGTAAAATATTGTAAGAAACTTCAAGAAAATATAAGAATATCTTAGAAAACGTCGGGAAACGCAGAAAGTCGTATGGTAAAGTCAAAAAACGTAAGAAAATGGAAGATTATGTTGAAAATGTAAGCAAATGGAAAAAATGAAAGAATATGTTACAATTTGTCATGAGAAGTAGGAAAATGATAGAAAATGTAAGAAAATGTAGGAAACTGTTATTATATATATATATATATATATATATGATTAGTAAGTAAATGTCTTAATATCTTAAACAATGTCAGAAAATTTAAGAAAATATAAGAAAAAGTTCGAAAATGTTAGTAAGTGTGAAAATATGTACGAAAATGTAACAATTTGAAATAAAACGTTAAAAAAATGATCATTAATTAAAAAATGTATGAAGTTTGTTAAAAAAAATGAAAATTAAAGAAAATGCAAGGAAATTCAAGAAAATGCAAGAAAATGCAAGAAATTATAAGAAAAGGTATGAAAATGAAAGAAAATTCAAGAAAATGTAAGAAAATGTATGAAAAGGTATGAAAATGTTAACAATTGTTGTTGAATGTAAGAATTTCTCAGAATATATCGGAATATATGAGACATTGAAAGAAGATGCAAGGAAATGTAGGAAACTATAAGAAAACGCGGAAATATCTATGAATATGTGGGAAAATTCAAGAAAGTGTAGAAGATGTATAGAATATAGAAAAATGAAAGAGAATGTCTTAATATAAGAAAAATTCAGAAAATATTGGGAAACGTTAAAAAATTTAGGAAAGTGTGAAAAAATGTTGGAATATGTAAGAAACTATAACATGCTGTAAGAAAGTATCAGCAAACATACGAAAATGTATGAAAACCTAGAAATGTAAGCAAATGCGAGTAATTATAAGAATTTGTAAGAAAATGTCGGAGTATTTGATAAAATTAAAGGTATGAAAATGTATGAAAATGTAAGAACATTTTAGAAAAAATATAAGTGAATGTGGAAATGGGTGAAAACGTGATAGAGTGTATTAAATTGTGGATAAATGTACAAATTTGTAATGAAATGTTGGAACTGTAAAAATGTAAAGAAATGTATAGAAAATGTATGAAAATGTTAGAAAATGTTGGAAATGGTTAGAAAACAAATGCAAATGCAAAAAAAGCACGGAAATGTAACTATGTATGAGAGGGTAAGAAGATGGAAGGAGATGTAAGATAATGAATGAAAACTTACGAAATTGTGAAATTATGTAAGAAAATATAAGAAATAAAAGATAACGATAAAATGGAAGAAAACGTAAATAAACGTAGAAAACAATACGATATAAGATATGTAAGATATTGCTAGAATAAATAGGCTAATGTAGGAAAATGTAATACAATGTAAGGAAATGGGAGTGATTGTAGGGATTTGTAGGAGAGTGTCTGATTATGTGTAACAATATTATAATATGAATAAAATAAAATAAAATGTTAGAGAATGGAAGAAACAGTAAATAATGGATGTAAAGGAAATAAATTGTTGTTAGAAAATGTAAGAAAATGCAAGAAATAGCAAGTCAATGAAAGAAATTTAAATAGATTGTATGAAAATGTCGGCAACTGTAAGAAATTGTAAGAAAAATTTAAGTAGATGTAGGTAAATGTTAATCATTTTTATCGAATGAAAGAATTTGACAGAATAAGTCGTGATATGTGAGACAATGAAAGAAAATGAAAGTAAATGTAGGAAAATATAAGAAATTGTGGGGATATCTAACATTGTGTAAAAAATGTTAAGAAAATTTATGGAATTTCAAGAAATTGTAGAAAAATGCAAGAAAATGTCAGTTGATTACAAAATAATATTACATAATATGGGAAAATGTTAGAACATGTGAGAAAATGTAGGAAAATGTAAGAAATCGTAAGCAACTGTAGGAAAGGTTCAGATAATGTATGAAAATATAAGAAAATGTATAAATGTAAGATAATGCGAGTAAATGTAGGAAGTTGTAAGGAAATGTCGGAATATTTGCGAAAATAAATGAAAATGTAGGAAATTGTAAGAAAATACTGTAAAATGTAAGAAAATGTGTGGAAATGTAAGAAAATTTAAAAAAATGTGTGAAAACATAGCGATTCGTATGAAAAAGCCAGATAATGTAAGAAATATAGGAAAATGTAA
>SDVV010016712.1:0-14173 GCA_016164225.1 Gammarus roeselii | reverse complement strand
TGAGTAATGGATCAGTTTACCCCGATACAGCCATCTACAGGGGGAAAACGTATATAAATACTAGAAATATTAAAAAAATATATACTTGAATTTTTCAAAACTCAACATAATCCTAATCCAGTGAAAACATAGGCCGAAAGCATACCTCTCTATATCAAGTGATCGGTATCTTGCCAGGGGTTCATTGGCGTCTGGCACCTTATTGACTCCCTTCCTACCCTTGAGGTCGCGTGACCAGGGCCTAAAAGTGTACCACCGACGAAAAAAAGGACTTTCATGCAAACAACGTCGAAACATTCGTCGTAAACATGTCCAGGAATCAATATTCGTGCAAAAAAGTACATGTGCGGCATTTTAACCTGTAAAACTGCATTAAAATTATTCTGTAATTGCTACATCTATTTCCTAATAATAAAATTCTAATCAATAAAATGTCCTATAAATATATTTTTTCCAATAAAAATGATCCTATAAAATGTATGTTTCTAATATCCATCATTCAATGGTCAAGAAGTTGCAAATTGCATTAAACGCTACATGTCCCGCATTGAAAATTCTACAACAACACTCAATAATACGATATATACAATAACTTTAAACAATAACATACACTAATAATATACCATAAACGCACCGTCATACGCGCCTGATACAAAACTCATCATACGCGGACAGGGTACGACAATTAAACCTTATCTATTGTCTTGCCCTAATGATGTTACGAAGTACCAAACGGGCCTTGGCCCCTTCTGTCCGCTCTTTACTCAACTTGCCATACGCTCCGAGTATACCCCTTGCCATACCCGCTTATAGCAGCTACTGATGTAGGGCCACCGTTGCCAGTAGTGTGACGTAGGGTTTAATACTTGGCTCGCTCTTGCTTCCGATTTATGTATTTATGTAAATTATATCTCCTCATTTCCTCCATGCAAAATGAAGCTTCCGATGATTATTATAAATAAGACCTGCACTTTTCTGGAGGAGATCGAGCTAACAATGATCACGTTGTTTCCTTTGGACAGCTGGTGTAGATTTAATCCCTGATGTGATGTTTTCCAGGAACCTGAAATTGAATGATAGCAAATATGTGGTGTTGCGTTTTTCTGAGAAAATGTTGACTGGTTCAAGTTGGTGACATTGATCGAGGTGTTTCTTCCGCACAGCGAGTGTAAATGTAATTCATGATATTTTCTAGAACTAGGAATCTGAAATTGAATTCTAGAAAATGTGTGCTGATGCGTTTTTTCTCAGAAAATGTTGACAAGTCTAACTTGGTGATATTGTTCGGTAGAATTTGAATGGAAATCCTATGTCCTTAGTAGAGTCTCATAGAGACCTTAATATTATTGTCGATACTAAAGGGAAATTTCTTAATCAAGATCACGCTGATGAAAAAAGTTTCAGGTCTGGCTAACAATTTCATGGTATAACTGTTCCCGTCATTTAAGAGATATTGTTGATGGACTTGTGAATATGTCATATGTAAATCGCCTGTCAAAATAACATTTGTTTTTAATTCGGTAGTCTAGAAACATCGGACCTCATTAAATATCTCAAAGCATGTTCTACTGATAATGTTGCCAATGGTGCACAAACTTTGTACTTTTCTCTGCACATTTGATGTGAGAAAACGGTGATTGAATTGTAGACGAATTACTTTGTGAAAATCTTTGCCTGCTGATGTTGTTCATGTTTAGAATTTCTAATTTTATACACGGCATTCATTCTTCAATTCCACATAATCTTTTCTTTTATCGCGACTGACGGCATGTTTACAATTTCTCGCTTTTCATTATGAGGGAAGTGTATAGCTTTTCTGCTGTCGTTGAAATGGATGACTTCCGCTTAGCTCTATAGATTTGCGTGCTGATCTTATTTTTTGGTTTTGTGATTTTTTTTCCATTTCTTTACTATAGTTAGTTAACTGTTTTTTCTGATTTTGTTTTTATGTCGCATTTCTTTTATTGAGTACATCTTATTGTAGTTTTGTCTGTCTTATTACATTTAACCCATTTGACATCCCTGATGTTTGTTTTGCCTCACCAGGGTACCACCAGAGAGCGGTACACCAACTCCTCGTATACCCGTTACCCCACCAAACAGTTGACACAGACCATCCATTTTATGAGCTCCTCACACAGCTGATTCAAAAGAAAAAAAAACTAAACTAAACGGCAAACGTAGAGTAGAACAGACTGATCAATTTCGCACATGAAAACTTCCTGGGCTAAACTTCCGCTTACTGAAGTCACTTTATGGGAACCTCTGACCACCAGTGGTCACAATATGGTCAGGTACCTTATTTACTTACCAGCAAATCGAGCATTCCATGCTAAACGGAGGAGACTCAACTTCCAACCAGCTAATTTTGGAAGGTTTGATGAGACCCCAGCAGCGTACAACCTAAGAGGCTGGAAACATTTGAGGCCTCATGGACGAACTTCAAAACTAAATTTCAAGACGTCTAAGCAGGTTGTATCTCATCAAGGCGAGCAAATCTTAAACCAGAACCGAAGTGGCACACAACAGTGCTATCAAAGCTGCAATAATACCAACAAATCTAGTGTTTCGGTAATCGAAATCCAACCCATCTGTGATACAGTAGTAAGCCTACGGGGAATCTGGCAAGGTAGTGAAAAGACTGATTGCAGTGGCAAAACACAATGAAGAACGCCGAATTGCTGCCTCATGCAAACATCACCCAAAATAACTTTCCAGTTACGTAAATGATCAAAAATCCCACATGAACTTCCATCGATCCGCTCGCAATGGACCAAGGAAACATGATTGCCTCAAATGCAAAAGAGCAAAAATGCTAAACAACTGCTTTGTAAGCAAGTTCACCTAAGATAAATGAAGATGCAATTCCGGAATCTCCTATTCGGTACCAGTGGATACATTCTTTAGAGAACATCCAATGCCCAATCACCGAATACAGAAATAACAGCCGAAATCCAAAGGTTCAAAACCATCAAATCTGCATGATGAGAATCAAGGCTATCTCTGAAATAATCACCGCCCTTTAATTGTGGTCTTCAATCAATCGCAGGTGAAAGGGGCGGTTACCGACAACATCAAGGAAGCAGACACCACCCCTATCTTCACGAGAGGGCCAAAAGCATCCAGGACTATCTGCAGACAGATAATCTCCTGAAAAATAGCCAACACAGCTTTCGCTGTAAGAGATCATACCTGACCAACCTCCTCCAGTTGTTCCACCACGTGATATCTATCTGTGACAACTCAAGAGCTATCGATATCTTGCACCTTGACTTGAAGAATGCATTTAACAAGGTCCACAACAGGAGACTTCTCACCAAAGCAAGAGCAATTGAGTCGTATGTTTAACTGCGAAATGAATAGAGCACATGCTATCAGAGAGGAGACAGCGGGTGGTGATCACTGGTGAGAGTTCAAGGTGGGCCCCGTCAACTGGAGAGTGTCCAATGCATAAATTCTTGTCTTACTCCTCTTCCACATCTACATAAACGACTTAGACTAAGTCCTCTTCAGCAAAATATAATAGTTCGCTGATGAGACTCAAAAATAAAAATAAATGTATCAAACCCCACAGCCGTCGAGTGCCTTCAACAAGATTTCAACAAAATCGGAGGTTGGTCAGAGGAATATCTAATGTTGTTAGACAGTCATGCACATTCGTATAAGAAACGGATTTGCACACTACTGATTTTTTTGGTAGCCTCCTCCTTACCACCGATCTAAAAAAGACCATGGAGTCTAAGTCTGCACGAACCATAGGTACTCATAGCAATGCATAGAAGTAGAGAAGAAGCCAAACAAAGCCCTCGGTTACATCGGGAGACAATTCAAGTAGAGAGACAGGGAAATTAACCTAACTTCAAACAGCACCTGAGTCCAGCCATTACAGAAATATACTGGAGTATGCCTCAATGAACACGGTGGGCTAACAAGGCTTGACCTGTCTAGCCTCAACACCAAACCCGCTCCTAGACCTTGTCGCTATAGTGAGTATTACAAATAGCGTACCTGGTCAGACCAGACTTTGACAGCCCAATTCGACGACGACGAGGAACTAGGCAAGCAGTCCTGGTATTCCTCACCCACAACATGGTGAGGAAAACCAGATCGATCAAAACTAAATCAGTGGAAGGTGTTATTAGACGAAGTGTGGGGCGGCCTCACTTGACTAGGCGGTTAAGAAGGGGTTTTCCGTGAGAATTCCCCACACTCAATCCACATCACAAACTCGACCTTAACACTATTACGCCAATTCTGTTAAGCCTCAAGCAGAACCAAATTGGGCCAACAGTGCTTCCCCTGAACAGCCCATTACCTCGCATGCATCTTCAACTTGTCGCTAGGACAAACACAAGCAATGACGAGTCAGGCTAAACCAGTCATAAACAACCGAACCTGACGATTTTGAGGTGACAGTGCAGGCGGCGACAGCACTAGGCGCAGATACGGAGTGGGACGCGGCATTGTGTGGAGCACACCGGTCTAACGGAGCTTGCGTGCCCTAATCCACCTGCCCTGACAATCCCAACCTACAACACGGTAAATGAACCAGACAGATCAGAACAAGACTAGGTGACTAGTCAAGCGGAAGAAATCCGAGATGTAACAAAACGAGTGGGAGGCTGTCTCACTGATCACGTGGGCTAACAAAAAGCTTGCATTGTGAAGTCCCAAACACTTTGTCCGCAACACAAACTCCAACCACAACACTAGTGTGCCTGTACTGGTGAAACGTAGATGAGCCGGGCTTTTCGTCTGGCTGAGAGAAGCGGTCACCAGCCCGTGGTGAAAAAGGCTAAACCGGTTCGCTCCACGACACCTCAAACCAAGCAACAACACAATGTACAATGTGACAAGAGATACCCCTGCCCTAATACAGCCAAGTGTAGGGCCTCTCGTCACACAGATTCCTCACCCTCATGGTAATAACGGGGGGGGGGGTAACCTCGAGAAGGTTATAGAGCCTCAAGCTGCTCTCCACACAACAAGCAACGCAGAGGTCGGCGTGATTGGAGAGATGTTTCAGAAGGAGAGTCCCTCCTGGAAGGACTTCACGAGATTCACTTCAACGTAAACGTATAGGGTAGGCAGAATTGTCACTTTGGATTTCTTATTCCTTGTAACTTTGTGTCCTGGAAGAGAATGGGAGGCAAGACCATTACAGCATATTCTAGTTTGGATCTAACTTGGGCGTTGTACATAGTTAGGATCATTTCCGTCTCTGTAGTTGAATTGCCTCCTGTTTCCTAAATCTGGGCAGTACTTAGGATCTTGAGTACCTGACTACTTGAGATCTTTGTGGATGTTGACTTCGAGAACTTTCTTTAGGTTTATGGTCGGGATCCCGCTACTCAATAAATAGCAGTGTACAGATCTGTTCGAGATGGTGGGCGACGAGATGGTGGGAAAAATGTGTTGTGAGGGCGACAAGATAGCGACGAGATGGCGGCAAGAAGGCTGTGAGATTGCAACGAGATGGCACCGAGACGGCGACAAAATGGTATTGCGATGGCGACGAGATGGTGCCGTGATGGAAACGAGGTAGCGACGACATGGCGACAAAGTCGTGACGAGATTAGACGAAATTGCGATAAAATAGCAACGAAATTGTTGTAAAATCACGACAAAATTGCTACGAGTTCGCGACGAAAACGCAACAAAATCGCTACGAAATCACGACAAAAGCGTGACGTTGTGTGCTGTCACTTTGGGTGTGGACATATAGAGGGCGTCCCTGAGATCGTTGACAGCTGTGAGTCGTCATGAGGGCGCAGACAGCGTGTGCCGTCACTGAGGGCGCAGACAGTGTTGGCTGTCACTGAGGGCGTAGACAGTTTGTGTCGTCACTGAAGCTGAACAGCTGTGTGCCGTCACTAAGGTCGTAGACAGCTGTGTGCCGTCACTGAGGCTGAACAGCTCACTGTGTGCCGTCACGGAGGGCGTAGACAGCAGTGTGCAGCAAACAAAAATACCAAATACCGAGAAGAAAATCCCCTTGATTAGAAGCTTGTTGTATCATTATTTTCGTTGAGGTTGTCCGATACGATTTAAAATCGATCACATTTTTTATCATGATCACTCTCAAATGTCCAGTTCTTCTTTCCTGGCAGAAGTATTTTAAAATCAGCGTGACTTGTTACATGAGTGTAAGTAAACGAGGTACGTATTTCGAATAGGAAAATGATTATTTTCAAACGGTCTTGATAACAAGGCTTGATATTTTTATTTGTAAACGATAATTGTAACCTCACAGTGTCACATATTGATTATTCGATCAGCTTGAAATTTATTTCTGAACGATTATTGTTATCATTGGTTTTATGTTCAGACCGGGCACGATTGAGCATTGCCAGTTCATCTCTTAATACCAACGCAAAGTGCTTGCACACATGCTTAACATTTCGAAACAAGGTTCATATAAACAATTTACTAAACAGTTATCATGATACCGTGAGATTCTTCCACGGCATGATGTCTGTTGCAATCTGCAGGGTCATAGTTTGAGTGCGTTTTAACAATATATTAATTTACATTTATGTCGACCCGAGACAGAATTTCCCCTCCTTTAATTGAGCAAGTTCAACAATGAAAGCACCGAGTTTATGGAAGTTTGCTAATCCCATCAAATTATCCTTCTTTTATTATCCTTGTGAGTCGTTCAATTTGCTCGAGCGCTCTCCTATTTGCTAATGAAATTGTAAGGGTGTATAAGTTCAGCAAAGTTTACTTTATTACTGTCACGGATAGCAGGAAAGAAAACTAGAGGCCTAGAGTCATTTCAGTCTATTGGAACTTGAAGACTTAGTAGTTTTCTTCTAATTTTCTTCATAGCTCTAGAAAGATATCTCTTTCATTAAAGGCTGTTCTATGGTGATTTTCTGTATTTTTATTTGTAGATAGCGACGATGTATCACAGAGTGGCCGTTAAAAAAAATCCGCAGGGACTAGATTAGGAACTGTGAGCCTCGTCACAAACATGCGCAGTTTTGAATGCGTTGGTGAGAGGATGACAAAGAAGAAACTGTTCGTGACAACAATACCCCGATTAAGAAGGACCTGCTGGCAACTGAAAGCCCTGCACGCTACATTACGGCACCGCTTTGCGCTGAAACACCATCACGAACTTCACAACCTATTCAGCGATCAACTGCACAACCGCCCCCTCCACCATCACCGTAACAATCGCTGATATCACGACCTCCAACAAGCCCTCCAACTTCTGCGCTATCATTACCACCGCGATGACAATCATTGATGCCACCAAGGCCACCACCACCTCTATCAATACCACATCAGTAGCAAGGCGTTGACAGTCTATGTCAAGCCGAGTACCGTGTTATGGTACGAAGTAGAACCTCTGAATAAGATAATGAAGCTCAAACAAGGATGATCCACCGTTGCCGAGCAATGGGCAGGGATTCACTGATGTGTGTGCAATGGGAAAGAATGACGACAACGCTCGGAAATTAGTTAACTCTATAGGAGCGTTTCACGACTGATGGCACTTGTGAGCTATCCGTGCCAACGCTGTATCCTGGATGTAGGTACCCTTTAGGTCGGATGAAGGGACGTGTGAAGCAGCAGCTTGGTAAAGAAGCGTCGTTTAAGTGCAAGAAACTCCTAAGCACGCAGTAGAACACCTCACCAAATGAGATTTATGGGAACGCAAATTTAGTGGAGACGATACTTTAAGACGAGAACATCTGGGAAGAGACCTGCCTACACCTAGTCGCAAGGAATGTGCGACTGCTAAAAAAAAAACTAGCAAGATGATGAAAGTGAACTAGATGCAATGGAAATGGTTAGTGCAATACATGTAATTAATAGAAGGCACATGAGGGATATAGTGCAGGACTCGGCCACTATGTAATGGTGTATAATGAAGGTATGGTTTATTTGTCTGGCTGTTGGCGGGTTGATGTTTGTATTTTGGGTTGATGCAGCAGCTTCGTTACGAGATTATATCTACCTATTACACATTACCCAGGTTTGAATCTGATGTATCGGTGTTCCAATAGCGAGACGAGGTGAACGATATGGGTTTATTGTAGGTTATTATATTGTGTTATGTATACTTAGTAATGATCTGTTGATTTATGTTGAATTTGTAGTGTTTTTTGGAATTTTGAATAGTTATCTCATACAGTTATAGGATTTTTAGGATATTTCAAGCTTGCATCGTCCATGTAGCACACTATTTCAGGCCTAATTGGTCGGTTATTGCATCATTCTTCTTATTTTTTTTATATCTTGATCGTTTTAGTATGTGTCTTTGAGTTTTGTATGTTCTCTGTACAGCTTACATCTTTGATATATATGTACAGTATGTATTTGGTATATAACAACTTGGTCTTGTTGTTATTTTATTGTATATTTAGTGTAGGACGATACTTCAATGTTTTGGAGGAGTTAGAGAACCACCTAGGCAAGAGCTTGTTGCGTTCACGTTTACTTGTACAAGTAGACCGACTTAATATGATGAACAACATAGTGTATTACATTTTTTTAAGATAATTAGAACAGAGTAGAAAATTACAAATTTATTTCATTATTGTTGTATGACTTTTTTCCGCGATAATCATAGAAATGTATGTTTAAGAGGGGAAAGTCCGGACAGCATCTTTGTGAAATTTCGTCGTTGAACCCTTGCAAATGTGTAGTTTAACATTTTAGAATACAATTTACTTTATGGATTGGTCCTGGTGTAGAGACGGTTTACACTCTTTGGTTGTCATTTGGAGTTCATCCATGTTCATCGTGAATTGGTAAGTTCATGTGGAAATCGATCTTAAGTTCCATGGGTTTGTTAGAGAGGTTATGCGAGAAGCTGCTCTTCGTTGTAGTGATTTACTTAGGTTGCTAGTGAACAGATGCCCAGATTGTTATGGCCACACTCGTTGAGACTCATGTCAGGCCCATTCTTGACAATAATTATTGTACCTGTGTATAGATTCTTGGTTATGTCCAGGATGTGACTTTGCTCGACGTTGTTCAGAGATGATGGACTAAGCAGATGCATGGTGTGTCTGAGGTACTGTACCATGACTGAGTGTTACCTCTAAATTTGTTATATCAGTGCTGGATTGCTGTAAAGTGACCTTGTAAAGCATTGTAGAATTCGTTGTTATGACACAGTGAGCATCGATTTTGTCCTATTATAGATATTATATCATTGTGAAGTTCAGGAGTTTTTCCGATTGAACGGGTGTTGTAGTATTATTTTTTATTACACATAAACTCAAGGTTAAATGCCAGATAGTTTCGGTATGGTTTTTATGTTAGTATATGATCTTAGTCCTGTTTCATTTCACCTCAGGACTTTAAGTACAGGATTATTTCACTTATATTCATTCCAAGATCGGTAATGTACATCGACATCATGTATTGATTGACCATACACCTTCCATATTGGTGTGGGATTTATCATCTGGGTGTGGTAGGATACACCGTATATAATAGTTAATCATTGTCGGTTAGGGTATAGTAGAGAACCTTATCAAGCTATTTATAGTTGTTATACGTTTTTGAACGGTTGTCATAGGAATATAATTGTATTTGATATAAATTCGTCTAATTTCATGGAATGATGGGTATAAAATACACTTAATTGGATGTTATGATCTAAAATATTGGTAGGTTATACCTCTCGACATTGGATTTGGGTCCGGTTCCATGTCGTCTTGGAGAATCAGTAATAATTTAATGTACATCTTAATTATGTTATCCGCCTTTATGTCTCTACTAGATGCGTATTCCCGCAAGTCTTACTTATATAAATGTTTGTGATTTGTTCGCAGTTGTACACTTAGAAGTTATTGATTAATTCCGGCTTTGTTATGAGATTGCGTTCCAATTCAGAATATCTGTCTCATTTGAGCGTTCACAATATCCACTACAGCATTTTTCACATAAGTTTTGTGATGATGGCCCTAAACCTAACTCATCCTAACCTAATCTAACCAAGGATTATTTTATTTTCCACGTTTTCATACATATGTTATGCATTTCTTCATTCATTTAGGCTTTATTCACATCAAATCTATCCACTTGTCTCTGTAGTTTTTAAACAATTAAACAATCAAACTTCAGAGTTATGAACAAAATCCGTGAGACCGCTAACCCCCTCGAACTCAGAACACTATCTTCGTAGAACACAATTTATTCGATGAGACAGAATGAAACGTAACTCAAAAATTTATGACGCATTGTACTAATAAAAATTATTTTTTAGCGTTATGAACTAAAATTGAGAATGTCGAAAGAATTATTACCAATCACTCGAACATCTCACAAGCACAACTAAATTATATTCGCGGTCGCCTTGCATTCTCAAGGGACAGTTTATAATGGAATATTTCAAATACTTTTAAGGTATGGTGAGCGCTTGCAAGCACAAATAAATTATGTTTTCGCTCACCTTGAATTCTTCGGGACCGTTTACAATTGAACGCAGATTCACATAAAATGATTCAAAAACAATAAAGAATGGTGAGTATGTTCATCCTGAAGAGGTTTACAAGGTGGACCGGATGAGGGATGGTGGATGGAGGGGCAGGAATGTTTGTCTTGTGGTTACGACGTAATACCAGTCGAGGGAGGGATATAATTTGATTTGATTCGGACCTCATTGCCACCGAAGGAAGAAGGGAGGACGGGTTCTCTGCCATCAACTGTCGATTTTTGAAGAAGTCGTATTCACGTGATATTAGAGTCAATCAAGTCTAATAAATTATTGTCCAGGTTTATTGAAACAGATGGTATCTAACCAAGGAAGTGAAAAATAATACAAAAAAAACTGAAGCTTCTTAAATGAATTAAGATTCCATGGAGATGTAGAACCAACGTGAGGGCTCCTTCACAACATGGTAATAACCTGGTGGAAAACCTGGAACATATGATCTATCACATCAATGTCTATTAGATACAAAAACTGACGAGTAATGTCACAATACATAGCTGTATGCAGATAATGAACAGCACTTTTTATTGTGGTCAGTTTTATTAATATTGCATTATTATTGATAATGAGTTTCAATATGTTTTAATCTATTCAATAATAACGGAATTATTCAGTTAAGGTCTTTCAAACAACGTGAACACGAGTGCAAATTATTGATCAATAGTATTCAGTAGTTATTGATAACGAATCTAAGTACCTTTTAATGTGGTAGGAATCATAATGAGATGAATGGGTTAAGTAACATTACAAAAAAATGAAAAAATAAGTGAAGAGGATACAGAGGTTACTCTGCACGTGAAGGCAAGTCCTTAACAAATTACTCAGATGTGCAGCCCATGTGAAGCATTAGGAGTTCATCAAGCACACATCGTCTGGCCACCACACTTCGGAACTTGGTCTGCTGGCCCTGTCAAGGCTCTCCTGGCAGTGGCAGGAGAGTGCCTGGCATGGACACTTGTCCGAGGGGTCTCCTGTTGACTTGCATGAGACAAACATATCCTACCATCAGTGAACCGGATTCATAGCCAGTGCAATATTTACTAGTACAGCTATGCTGCATAGAAAGAGTCAAACACTGGATATGATTTCAAACCTAATTTTATAATTTGTTGTTTATGAAATATAATAGATCAAATTTGTATTTTATAATACATATCAATGAGCATTTATCCGATTGTTATGTATTAGGATACTCGTGGTACAGATTTTTGTAGTCAATGCAATATGAGCACTAGCTCGGTGGCTCGTGTGGGTACCGGGTCACATCCTCCGCTCACAATTCGCTTCCATTTTAACCTGAAGTTGGCAAGTTCGAAAGCACGAGGAGACCGATTGAGTCTTGCTCATTTGACTGCTTGAACATAGATCAGAAATGTTCATAATTTTCGGAAAACTCATTGGTCTGAGGCCAGATTGTCTCTCTTCCTGAATCATTGCAATCAATTTTGAAATAAACGGTCATGTACATTTAATCTTGCTATACGATTCCCACCCTTCTGCTACACGATACCCTATGACAATACGGCCATTTCAACTTAGTCATCTATTTCTTCTCATTTCATTTAATTTTTATGCGCTCTAACGACTCAATATCGCTTTAACTTGTATTTCGTTTAGATTTTACACACACCCCGTCAATTTGATTCAGGGAATGTCAGCTATTTTTCAAGGGTAGATTGTTTGAATGCAATAGGCAATTTATAGTATACATCCCTTCAAGGTATTTTGCTATTCTTACCGTCTCAATAACTTTCATCACTACACACCCCATGCCTTACACCTATTTTGCTGATTCCTTTAAGAGATCTTCATATTCTGAACGATGACGACGTTTGAGATGACGGCACATATTGATTGTGGATCTATATTGACCTAATTTCACATATTAGATTCAAATAACACATTCCTCCGTTCTGTCTCCCGAATTAAGTAGCGCCAAATCAAGATTGCCCCCACAATCATTTCATAGCGAAATCATGTCAAATGATGACAACAAGTTTCGATTGCGATTCATTACCTATCCATATTAAATGCAACTAAATCATTCGTATTCGAAGTCACACGCAATATACAGTGTTTCAGAATTCATTGAACAAACTTTAATTAAAGGCAGGTCAAGGTAAAATAAGCCCGTTTTTATCTAATGAGGCGTGTCTAAAATACTTAGGTAAAAAGATACGAAGACTTGTAAGTTCGTATCTTACGGTGTCCGTAGAAGAAGAAATCTAAGACGTCATGTCAGGAAACCTTGGTGTCCAGGAGACGGGTTCGCCACGACCAATCCAGCGGTCTGGATACCGATCGCCGAATAACTGCTCGCACTAGCTTCCAGGTTTACGTTACTTATTAACTGAACATTTTTGGATGAGTCTCTATAGTTCAAATTGGGCTTCTTTTGCATATCCCAACTTTACATTAATGTTCATTCAAAGAATTGTGAAACAACTTGCATGTAGCAATCATCAGTCAACTATGTAAATTTTCCCTTACCCAATATCTCGTTTGTAAACATCACATGATTAAAAGCTATTTGTTTTAAATAGCCGAGATATTGCATTACAATGGCAGATATAAACCTTATGCGCTATTCATCATATATATGATATTGAAGTGATAGTTTTGTTGTAATTGACAACAACTGAAAGGAATCCATAACAATCCATGACTAGAGATATGAAGAGAGAGTCCTGATCGTAAATATTTAAATGAAAATCTCCGGCAACGATCAATTTTGCTCTCATAAAAACACGATTTTGTAATAAGTCGATGACTTGGTCGCATGGAATCAATGGGATCAATGTAATCCGAGAAGTGATAGTTTTCAACTAAGCCGCTTATAGTTATTATACAAGATTCTGCTGTATCTGTATAAGTGCATCACGACTCAATTTAGAATGGTCAAAATTATTCAACCAAAAAATTGGAGTTCTCCCACCTTTACTCACACCACTAACTAGGAGAGACGAGTCGTATCCATCTGCTGTACATATATATTCGATAAAATACTTGAGACTGGAAGGAATGTTGGTACACAAGCAATGAATTTTTCACCATTAAAATTAATACTCCATATATCGTAATTTGAAAGGTTTATGCAGCATCATTGCAATTGCTAATGTACCGATCTATTGTATAAGACTTTGAATGATAAGACTGATAAGACTAACGGAAGGAAATGAAAAATATGATATTATGTTATACATTTGTGTGATATTCGCTGTCCGGACAAAATTCTGAAGAGGATTACCAGGCATCGATAATTTTAATTTTCCGGGTTCAGAAGGCTGATCGGTATGAACAGTTTCCGATAAACAATTGAAGTATGTCTTCACGTTCTAACTGAATTAGCACATTCATGTGACTGCATATAAGACCAATTAAAAACATGAAAATCTTGCAGCAAAATTGCAATATAAAGGGAAAAAATTAAGTTCACGTTTGGTGAGAAGCTCTGGGAACATGCATCGACAATGATCATTTGATACAATTGGTGGGCAGCAGCGAAATCATTAATAAATGTATTCGAGGGCCAATCTGCAAGGCCAGATATTTCTTGAAAGTTACAATCAACGCCAGAAATGTAATTTTCGTGTTTGTTTTTAAATGACCTTGTAATGAAATTGTATGTATACAGCCATACGTCCGCTGGAAACATCGATATGTGTGTTTATATATATATATATATATATATATCTAGATCTACATATATCTATA
>SDVV010016711.1:0-14174 GCA_016164225.1 Gammarus roeselii | reverse complement strand
AGTATCACCACCAAATTTGGCTCTAATCCAATAAAAACTCTAGCTACAGCATCAAAGTTTGCGGAACGTCAATTTTTCCAAACCAAAATTTTCGGGGACCTGAAAAACACACCTTTACTTTGGGGATTTTTCATAAATTCTGTGCGCGTATCGAATTTCTATAAGTAGCTGATACTTACTAACGAAGACCTGTTCTTTCAAGTCCCGTAGTCAAATTTTGTGATTTCCGACGTTTTGGTGCCCAGAAGGGGGGTGCGGGAGTCACCCCGGGGTTTCGACTGCGGGGAGTCACCCCGGTCGACGCTACATTACTCACACATTGTTTGGCGTACGATGGCACCAAATGGAAACTAACTGCATAGTTAGAAAGACTTATTAACATATGCACACAGAAAAGAAATATTTCAATGAGTCATAATCGATGGGTACACTAAATAGACGGATTTATATGTGAACAAGATAATTGGAAATTTGAGCATGTGAGGCGAGAGAAAATATATATATTTACAAAATGAAAGCATCTATAGATGAAATGTTGAAACACAAATAGTTGACATGGTAAATTGCATAGCAGAAATAAATTACAATTCAAGAGTTTCTGCACATACAAGTTCAAACAGGTATAATTTTAGTTTACGTTTAAAGGCAGCAATACTTCTGCCAGTCCTTATATCTATGGTAAGAGAATTCCAGGTTTTAACAGCTCTGTATTTTAAAAATAGTTGGGACTGTGTTGACGAATTTCGGGGAATTTGCAAATCCGCATGAAAAAACTGTTATCAATGTAAGTTAAATGATTCAAAGCTTTGTAGACAAACACTGCAGCGGAAAAGTTAATGATTTGACTCAGTGGAAGAATGTTCCATTGACAAAAGAAAGGCAACGTGTGATCACGTCTGCTAGCATGCGATAGTGTTCTGATAACACGCTTTTGACTAAGAACGATAGGTCTTAAGTTTGTTTTGTAGGTAGACGCATACACGTTAACACAATACGTCAGAAAAGGATGAATAAGGCTATAGTACAAAAGCCTTTTAGCAGGAGTGCATGCCTTGTATGCCTTGTATCCATGTTAATGCAATGGATACAAGGCCTTGCATGCCTTGTATCCATGTTAACACAATTAGTTTGCTATAGAATTGAAGAAATACATTTTTTACTTGTTAGCGATATTATAATATTAAAAGATGTTTTTTTGTAATATTCGCTCATTTACTGATACTTTAGGGTCATGATTAGTTCAGGACATAGAGAAATGACTTCCAGTAATATTAGTTTTCAATTATTGACAAAAAAATTGTTACCCCTGGGCAAATTGGGAAAAAATCCCTTCGACAGAAGAGTATGACGGTAGCTAAAGAGGAGCATCAAAATGACCTGTCACAGACTTTATATTTCACTTGACATTTTATTTTAAGCAACCGATGTATAATATTATAGGCATGCTCTTTCTATTGGTACTCTCAAACTTTTAATTTGCGTTTCAATTATTGATATATGTGAGGTGCGGGAAATCACCCCGTTTGGTCCAGGAAATCACCCCCAATTGGGGGCCATAGCTTGCCGCATAGTTTTTTGTAAATTACTTTTTTATGGCTAATGATAGAACGTTGCAACTTACAGTGCTTTATGGTCATAAAAGTAGCTATACACACCGCAAATACAAAGTTTCCTGGCTGCATACTTTTTAAACTATTTCAAAAAATGTGGAAAATGCGAGGAGTCATCCTGGTCGACGCTAGCTAACCACTGTCCAGAAGTCATCCCACACTGCCAGACCCCATTTTTTTTTTTTTATGTAGAAATGAAGTATCGCTATGCATTTTTTGAAATCTGTGATCTTTGCCTGTACCAATTCCTTCAGGCTTCTACTCCCTTGCATTCTGTCTGTTGGTAATTTGCCTAAGGACTATCTGTCTTAATAATCAGCTACTTACTGCTACATGATTCATTACATAGCTACTTTGGGCATCACCTGTGTCCTCAGCCTTGAAGATGTAATTCATATGTAATAGCTGAATAGTAACTTGCTAATTTCTTCTTTGTTTTTTCCAACTTGCATTGTTTTGCAGCTTCGGTCACAGCTGGAGCGTAGCGAGCGTTGCACGACAACCTCCTGCCCCAAGGCCAGTACAGACATTGGCCGTACCACATCCTCCTCACCAAGCCTCACTTGTGCCATCAAGGATGAGTGTAAGGAAGAGCAATCCACCATCAGTAATTACAACAATAACAATGTTGTAACATCACCGGGGAGGTGCATCCTTGGGGGCTCTGCATCTCCCTGTACTGCTGAAGCAACCTCGAGAGTTCAAAGTCCTCTACTGCGATCCCTGAGACAAGATGCGTCTCCAGCAGCACCTGAGGATTTGTCCATCATTGCTTCACCTCCTGCTGCAGCTGTGACTCCCTGCAGTAGAGTGCTAAGAAATGCTTCCTCTCCAGTGCTAAAGAGTTGTGGTGCCAATGCAAAGGATGAAAATGTCCATACTAGTTGTAATAGTAGTAGTAAATCTTCCTTAACAGATTTGATATCCCCATTAAGACATTCTTCCCGGTTGGAGGGTAGCAATGTTGTTAATTATTCTCCTAGTTCAGATTCTGGAAGACGAGATGCAGATTCTCCCAGTTCTGTTTGTAGTAGAGGCTGTAGTAATAAGAGTGATACTCCTCAAACTCCCATCTCAAATACATTTAAAGAATCTGAATCACCAGTCTTTGTTTCAAAATTATCTCTTAATTATAAAAGACACCAATCTAAGTCAACAAGAAATTGTATTGCTAAGGACATAAAAAATAAATCTTCAAATTTTAGTGAGAATGAAAGTGATGCTGAAAACAAATCAGAATTATCTTGCCAACCTATTTCAAGTAGCGTCACTACAAGGCAGCACATTTCCGGTTTGCCATACAGCAGCCTTTCGGCAAAAAGGAAATTTGAAATCCCCGAAGAGGAACCCGAGAACAAGAAATGCAAGCGTGTCACAGCTGACATAACAAGTGCTAAAAAATACTTGTCTGCTCTTGAAACCTCATTGTACTATGACTCTGATGGTCCCACTAACCACAGTCTCAGATCTCGGGATAAAAGCACCAATAGTAAGTCATCGTCTGTTGCGGAGGACTCTCCATCATCCAAGGCTGAGCAGGAAGAAGGGGCATTGGAGGGCTGCAGCAGCAGACTGAGACTGCCATCACTTTCAGGCAGCTGCTCCTCATCAGAGGAGACTTCTAAAACCGAGGATGGAGGAATCTCAGCGCAGGAGTATGAACGGGTCTTTAGCAAGATTGCTTCAGATGCTGCGGCTATTCTTAAGGAACAGAATGTCCAAGGTAGGTTTCATAGGTGTTGTGGGGATGAGACTTTTTTAATTAGCTATCTTTAGCAACTTGAGTGATGAGATTAAATTTTCTATGTAGTTTCTAATTGCCAAGTGGCTGGGCTGTGAGAATGACTATTGATTTTTTTTGTAGCTATAAACTATATTTTTAGTTTAAAGCTATGCAAACAGTTGTTTTTAATCATATAAAATATTTACCTATAAACTCTCCAGGCATTAATTTCCAGTATTATAGGATGTTTGCAATATCATCACTACTATTGATTGCTCATGGTCATTGGGTTTCTCAACTCTACCTGTAGCAACTTATTTGTCTTGTCTGTTACTGATATATTGATTTTGTTTCATACTCTTTCTTAGCTACTTTATTGTCTCATCGGTTGTTGCCTTGATAATTTTGTTACTTAAAGTTTTTTATCTGATATTCCAGTGCCTGGCTGTAGTCTCCGGCCAGTCCGAAGCACTGAAGGGCTGCTTAGCACTAAGCAGCCTTACTATCTGCCCACCGAGCCTCCTGCAGACCTCACTGAGCCTAACGATGGATCTGCGTGTGGTGACCCCGGCACTACTCAGGTTGAGGTGAGTCATGATACATGTACTCAACATGTCAAGACTGGTGTGACCACATGTTCAGCACTTTTGGCTTCTCAATTCCTGCCCGATTACAAGATTGATTAATTTTCTGGGCTGTAATTTGTTTCGACAGATGCCGTAATTATAGGATGTTGTTACTTAACCCCATCGATATGTGCATATTGGGAATGTTACAACTGGTACAAACTTCTTTATCAGTCCTTCTCAGCTGAAAAAAAAAATGGTGCCATCAAGCAGGCACTTCACAGATTTCGCATCGGCGTGGTATCATGATTGAGCTTGCCAAGTGCAATGGCTAGGCGCGACGTCATGACGTGCTCGACTGTATAGAGAGGACCCCGGCACAGATAAAAGCATTGAAAAGGGAGGGGGAAAGCATAGATCCCTGCGGGACACCTTTGGGAAAGTTGCGGCTTTGCGAAGGCTTGTTGTTGCAGACTGTGTGCGCATGTCTACTGGAAGCAAATCAGCAAGCTACTTCTTATCATTTGGATGGATGTGGGTGTTGAGTATTTTGTTTATGAGGACGTGTCTTGGAACTGTGTCGATGGCCTTTTTAATGTTGACAGTGCTTACCAGGGTTCTTTTGGCTGGCTTCTTTTTGTTCAGGCCCTCATGGATGGTCTGGGTGAAGAGTGTGGTGGTGGAGTATTGAGCTCTGAAACAGTGTTGCATAGGGGAGAGTGGGATGTGCATTAATTTTGTTTAGAACCAGTCTCTCCGAAATTTTTGAGGGATTTGGGAGGAGAGAGATGGGACTGTATGAGGCTGGATCTGTAGAAACGTTGTTGGGTTTTAGGATGAGGATGATTTTAGCTTGTTTCCAGATGTTGGGTATTGTATTGTGCAGTACTGAAAAATTATAGATGTCTGTGAGGGCCGCGATGACGTGTGGCCCTAGGTGTTGAAGGTGAATGTATGATATGCCGTCTGGGCCTGCTGATGAGGAATTTTTGGTCTGGCGGATGGCGGCTATTGTCATGGCCGGTGTGAAGGGAGTTTCCATGTTTGGATCAGTCTGCAATCAGTGTAACTGTTTGAGTATCCTCCTGTTGTGTGGGTGGTGTGGTACATGGCAAGTGTTTGCATAGTGTTTGTAGAGTATGTCTGCTTGTTGTTGGTCTGATGGTATGGTGTGTGTTGGGTGGAAGGATTGCCTCATGTGTGTCTATGTAGTTTGTGTTTGTGTTGTTGAGGCTCCTAATGAGTATCCTTAATTTTGATTGTGAGGTTTGGAAGTTTGTATTTGCAAGCACGTCTCGCCATAGGTTCATCTGTTGCTCCCGGATATCTACATCTATTTCTGCCTTAAGGATTTTAATCTGAGCGATTTGGGCGTTTATGAAGGGTAAATTAGGGAGGTGGTTTCTCTGCTGAATTTTACGCTTAATATTTGTCAAAAAGGCTGGATTGAAGCCGCTAACAAACCCGGTTGGTATGTGTTGTCTGTCTGCGTGGTTGAAAACTGTGCTGAAGTGTTATGTGGCTGTGTTGATTGATGTGTATTGGGTGATGCCAGTCTTGTAGAACTATTTCAATCGATGTTATATATTCGTCCCAGTCTGCTCTCATGTAATTACGAAAAGTATGAAGGGGCTTGTTGTGGATTGGGGATTGAAGTTGGTAGTTAATGACTATTGGGAGGTGGCCGGATGACATGTCCTGGTGGAACGCCCATTGACAATTTAGCGCAAGGTTGGGGGAGCAGAATGAGACGTCAAGAGAAGTTGGTTGTGTATTGGGATTGAACGGTTTGCGAGTGGGTGTGTCTGCGTTGTTCAGTGTGACAAGTGTATCCAACTGATCAACAAGAATACTGCCCTTCCAGGTCACCTTTTAGCGAGGCAAACCAGGAGAGGTTGTGCACGTTGAAATCACCTAGGGCAAAGGTGTTCGTGGTTTTGTTGAAGCAGTCTCTAGGTGAGGCATGTAGTGAGGTGGACATGAACTGGATGGAGGAATTTATGTGTTGGATATATTGTATTTTTGTTTGGGAATTTGTATGTGTAGTGATTGAAGTTCCAGCGTGTGGTCAGGGGGAAGTTGTGCAATGGTAAAGGCGGTTGTGTTGGTGAAGTGGATATTTTTATGTAGCTACTAGTGTAATGAGTCCATCTCCATTGTTGTTGTTAGGACGGCTGTGTGCGGAGTGTTGTGTATCTAGGAAACTTTGATGTTTTGGAGTGTTTAAGTTTTGTTTCCTGGAGTAGGGCGATGTAAAAGTGATTTTTGTGTAAGAAGTTTAAGAGGGAGTCTACGAGCGTCGGGCAGGCCGTCGCGAGGTGGCCTGCTCGGGGTCGGAGCGTCGGACGCCCTGGACGGAGTCAGCGTCCCGGGCTGGATGCCGCTTCGCGAAAGTCACTCAACCCCCTCTGTTCACGTTGCCGTCGATGGTGTCGGCGTGGACGCGGCCTGTGCGCTGAGGTGAAGTCGCGAGTGAAGGAGAGGTGTAAAGTGTTGAGTGCAGTGAAGAGCGTAATGAGTTGCAGGACGTTGAGGATGGAAGCAAAGAGAGGGCTGTATGAGGGTGTCGTTGTCCTAACTCTGCTGTACAGAGCTGAGACCTGGGAGGTGAGAGCTGATGAGAGAAGAAAGTTGAATGTTTTTGAGACGAAATGTTTGAGAGGAGCATGGCTGGAGTGTTGCTGAGAGACCGGTTTACTGACAACAATGGTTCGAATCAGAGCAGGGATGGTGAAGAGGTTAGAGGGCAGAGTTGATTCGCGTGTTCTGAGATGGTTCGGACACATGGTGGGGATGGACGAAGGGAGATGGGTGAAAAGGGTGTTGAAAGCAGAGGCGAGTGGACGTTGGCCTAGAAGGAGACCGAAGTTTGGGTGAATGAGTGGTGTGAAGCAGGCGTTAGGAAGGAGAGACGTGATGGTGGAGGTGGCGAGAGAGCGTGCACTGGATATGCGTGAGTGGAGAATGATGTGAACGGGTGAACGGATGAATTTTGATGCTGCCCTGATGTGCTTTCCCACCCCAGGCATATTGTTGAGAGACCGGATGGTCGTGAGCGAAGGGGGGGAGGGATGGTCACACTGTCGTGCCCTGCTGCCAACACTTATTTCGAACCGCTCATGACCCGGAGTGTGTGTTGCGGGGTTCCCGGCCGGACTCTTTGGCGCGAAAGGGCTGAGGTGTGAGTGTATGAGAGTGTGAGGTGCGCCTTGGCGTCGCGACCCTCCTTGCTGGGGGATTTTGGCTTGGTGTCTGTATCTGTTTAATATTGTTCATCCGTATAACACTGAAGTGGACTATCCAATATATATTAGTTACTTATCTATAACATGTGTCTGTGTGAAATGGCGTAGTCCAAACTGATGTGAACATGTGCTGCGTTTCAGATCCCGCGGTGGTGTGTGTCGGTGCTGAGCAGCCTTTACGTGATGGAGGGTACAGAGAACCTTGAGGATGAGATCTTCACTAAACGACACAACAAACTAGAACAGGACGAGAAACGGAGGAAGAGGTGGGTAAAGGGATTGGTCTCTGCTAGTAAAGTGGAATTTTCAGTAAACCATAAGTAACTCATGAGTGAAAGCTAAATAGTTATTGGTTTCCGTGAGCCAGTGTAATTTTCTTGGAGCTTTATTGGTGTCGTGATCCTGTATGTATTGCTAAATGAGGGATTTGAGCTATTATGAAGCATTGTATCTACCTTACTGTCAACCAACTCAGTGTGGTGTGAACGTCTGTCCCAAATTGGCTAGAAAGGAACAGCATTAACGTTCGACGCTGTGACAACATTGCGAGCTAATTGGAAAATATCAATTGCTTCCTGCCAAACACGGCTGTGGGCCATGAAGACAGCAGGTGAGACTAGTCTATAAAACAGTAGTAACGGAGCTAATAGAAAATGTAGTTGGAGTGACAGACTCTGGATAGCTGTTTGAAGAAGCATGAACTATTTGTTGGAAGAAACGTATTGCGTCCAATAGTGTTTTAAATATCACCTGAAGTGTCACCTGGATGAAGGTCAATGATCATCTGACCTCCACGAAAAAAAACTATACTAAATGGTGTCTAATATGGAAAAGTGTAAACACTTTGTTATATGGAAGAAATATTGTTATCATTTAGCCAGTTGAGTGTTGTTTGCTGTTGCACACGAAATGGGTGATGCGTTGTGCACGAAAATGGCTGGATGGAAAGCTGTAGAAAATCACATGAAACAGTGTGACCTGTTGGGTGTATTGTTTACATCTATCATGGATGAACTTTGTTGAAGATTTGATGTTATCTGGCTTGCGAGGGAATTATTGATATCACATTGTCCTAAAGGAATGTTTGAGGGGCATGGCTGGATTGACGCCGAGGGATCGGATCAGTAACGATTTGTTCAAATTAGAACGGATGGTGAAGAAGTTGGAGGGTAGAGATGATTCACGTGTTCTGGAATGGTTCGGGCACATCGTAACGATGGTAGATGGATGATAGGTTATTGGTGAAAAAAATAATAAAAGAGGCAAAGAGACGGATACCTAGGGATGAACCGAAGTTTGGGTGGATGAATGGCGTGAAGCAGGCGTTAGGAAAGAGAGACATAAGTGTTACGGTAGCAAGAGAGAGTGCAATGGATGAGGCTTGATGCTGCTCACATGTGCTCTCCATTCCTTGCCGGTCCCGTTGACAACTGTGATGGTCGTGAGGGGGTAGAGTTTTGTACTATGACGCAGCAGGGGTGAACCAGTTAACGCTGCCGAGCCCTATGCTGACACTGATCTCAATCCTTACTTAAATCACTTTTGACCCGGTGTGTGTTGCAGGCTCTCCTTTGCTCTCCTAACCGGAGAGAAAAGGTAGTAATGTTGAGGAAAATGAAGATCTACTTAGTCTAAATTTCAGTGCTGGGATGTCCAACAGTAGCAGCGGCAAGAACACGACTCATTAGCATGTGACTAATGTGATAATTGTTTCATTTTAATGCTGCAATGTCAAACTCTAGCAGCGGCAAAAACACGACTCATTAGCATGTGGCTAATGTAATAATTGGTTCATTTTAATGCTGGGATGTCAAACACTAGCAGCGGCAAGAACACGACTCATTAGCATGTGGCTAATGTAATAATTGTTTTTGTAATGAACGTGCACAGGCCTCCAATGCAGGCTTCAGTGCTACAGTATGCTTGGAATATTCCTTGCACGGTTTTGTTGCAGATGTGTTGTCCTTTTAAAAGATGTGTAAGCAAGTGTAAGTGATTTAACATTATCATGGGATTTCCGTATCCATAAAATTGTTAATGATCAGGGTACTGATGATCCTAGAGACCAAAACGACGGAAAGGCAATCATCAACAGTGGAGAATAGAAAAATTATCGAGCCTGGTCGCAATAAAACATTAAATGTGGGGAAATAGAAAGTAACCCAAGCGTACATAAAACAAGACTAGGAAACCTGCTAATGTAAATTTATAAAACAAATGCAGGTGAGGAGGCTCCAGGAACTTATGTGGTTTCCTTCTTCAGCTCCCCCCTCCCCTCCCCCAAATGTTGCAACGAGTTCATAGATTTGGGAAGGTTTTGCTTTTTAAGTGATAAACGCCTTTAAAAAATCAGTCAAAAGTGTGCGATGACTCAAATTGTTGTTGTTGCTCAACCCTAACTCCTGCGATGGAGGAGCCACAGCCGGTGCACAGCCCGAAGTCTGGGAAACGGCTGACGTGTGCATGTTAGGAATGTTTTTAGCAGGTGTAGGCTCTTACAAAAAGCCTGCACCCTTGAGGAAGTTGATGCTGCCTCATATCGCGTACCGACGTGACATTATAGTTGCGTCTGCCGGGTGCGATGGTCGGGCACGACTTCATGACGTGCTCGACCATATCGAGCTAACCTGGGCATCGAACAGAGATCGGAAGGTACATTCCGCAGTCTGTGCTGGTATGACTGGAGGGCCATGTGGCGCACGCACCTCAGCCGCGACTGGTGGACCCTGTCACCTTTGGGCAGCCTCAACTCCTCCACATCCATCTCAGTCGGGGCAACCCCAACTCCTACGTCCACTTCAAGCGGTGGCGGGTGACTGTGAGACCTTGTTAACTCAGGGTTCATACAATGCATGAGTTGTAAAGTGTGTGTGTGTATCTGTTGTTGCATAGATGTGTTATCTGTAGGACAGGGAATGGTCGCGTAAAGAGAGCCGAAGTTTGTTGTCGGTGTGTTATGTAGGTGTCTGCGTACGTGGGTTATAAAGGTTTTAACAGGGATGTGCCGGGTCTACAATCTTATGAAAGACTAAGTCCCTCTCATATCAAAATGTTTGAGAGTGAGGACCTTGGTTTCCTAATTCATGTGCGGAATGAGTGTGGTCTGCGTACTGCCCATTGCGATGTGCAAGACCTTGTTCTGCATTCTTAGCAGGAAATAATTTGTGTGGGTGCAAGGTCGGAGGACCAGGCTGTGTTTGCGCAAGAGAAGATAAGACTGATGAATTGTTTGTGTAGTGTTGTGATAGATTCCTAAGAGTGACCGTAAGTGGTTGTGGTAAATGCCCGGGACATCTAGTCTAGGTCTGGCTTCAGTGCCGATTTTGTTTGTGTGAGGCTTAAATGGCTTCCTCGTGTCATAAGTAGCTCCAAGATAGTTGTTGTGGGAGTGCTCTTGGTGACTCTTATCATTACAGGCAATGCAAGAAAAATAATTTTGATTGGCTTTGGCTGCGTATTAAAACTATAGAACTACTGGAGCACCAGCAAAAGAAATATGAAGAGCAGAGGATAAATTATACCCCTACTCGCAGATATAATTCTCCGATTCATGTAGCTGGTGCTGCAAGCAGACAACGTCAATTCGAGCAATCCCAAGCATCACCACAACTAAAAACATGTTGGTCTAAACGAATGGGTAGCTGCAGCCTGCGCGTGCAACACGTTTCCAAAATCGTTGATAACTGTTAACCTGTAGCATCAACGAACAAGCATCCTGTATCGGTGACCTGCACCACGGGCCCCTCACGTAGGGCCGACCCCCTTTCAGTGATGTCCGCGAGTTCTCCTATAGCGGTATTTGGCCGCCATCACGTAGTGCTGATCAGCGAGATAAGTCACGACACGTGCGTAGACGACGCAAAATTGAGCAAGATGGATACAAATGCAATGGATTTTAGGTTTCCAGATTAAATGCGACTGCGATTCGCTCCCCCTAGGCTGACCCTCCCACCCAGGAGAGAAGATCAACTTCATTCCCTACCCACTTCCTCATAACGCTTGTAGATAGCAGTGCAAACAAAGTTGCTCCCTCAATGAACCCATTCACCATGTTGAACTCGCTCTTCAAACAACTGGAGGCAGACCGATTAACATAAACCGAAAGGGAAAGAAGTATCTGGCCCACGTCGTTAATATTGAGCAAAGTAACGCTATACAAAGGATTAACAAAATAGACAAACACGAAATAACTGTCGAAATACATACGTTCTTCAATGCTACAAGACCAATTATATACACTTCCAACTACACTCCCAAAACTGACCCAAGTGCTTTTGTAGCAGGTTTAGCAAAGGATTACGGAGTCACCAACGTTTCCCTAGCAAAATTGATTAAACCGCGAAACATCCACAACACCGCATATCAAATCACTTTCCCAGGACGTGACACACCGGAATTCAAAGTTTTTCCGGACGAACAGGGAAGAACAAAAACTTACCCAGTGGCGACATGGCCTGCAATGTGCAACGAATGCCTAGAATACGGCCACATCATCAAATACTGCCAGCTATACATACCCCAACGCTGTAAGAGGTGCGCCGGCGAGCATGTCTGGAAGGACTGCACAGCCCGCCAACCTAACGGCTACAACTGCTCATGCCTCCATGAGGCAGGCGACCGCGACTGCTCAAAGCAGATGGACCATAAAGCAATGACAATCATACCAGATGACCGCAGAGTCGCACGAAAACAAGCCATCCAAATCTTTTACTACCAAAGCCCAAACTGCCGTGATTTAAATAACGCCAAAGAAGTTAAATCTACAACTAAGTCTACCCCACCAGACGACACTCGCGTACCGTCAACACAAACTATTACCATGACCCCAACACCCCTCTCCAGTACTAACAATACCACAACCAGCCCAGCGACCGCCCTCGTAATAGAGGCGGTCGTCCCAAGCAGCTAATCCACCAGTGCCCAGGAGAGCACTGCGATGGATGCTGCCTCGGTCGACCACGAGGAGAGGTCCAATAACCCGAAAATCTTAAGCTGAAGAGACGAAGACTTCTCCGACGACGACCGCGGGGTACACGACGCCCTTTCGCCACGAAGCAAGAAGATTTGCAACAGCCCACGAACCACAGCTCGCCTCGATCAGAGCGTTGAACGACAAAAGTGAGGTATTCAACCCTCAGCTAACATGCCCGACACTAGAACATCTCACAAGTGAGAACAACCATCGCCTGCGCAAGGACGCGTTCAATATCTTCAACGAAGAACTGATACCAGAAACCACTGATCGACCATGCACCGCACTCGACTCAAATATCCTAACGACTACAACTCAGCCCATCATAATGTTTAAAAAACCCTCCATAGAAGAGAAACGCGCTCGCTCAAGAAGCAAGTACAAAGATTACACTCCCTCGCCCTCCTCCTCCTCCTACAAGAGCACTCACAGTCGAGAACGCAGTGAGTCTAGGAGATCATGTTCTACAGAAAGCGGACGCTCTTGCGAACGCTCTCAATCTAAGACACCTGCGCCTCATTGATACGAACACCACGAATGTTCCTACAAACCACGCGACCGCTCCAGACCATCAAAATCTGGGCGTGAAACAAATCCGAAATGAACAACAACACAATACTTCAGTGGAATTGCCAGAGACTTGAAAGCAAGAAAGATGAATTAATGTGACGTCTAACACTACATGCTTGACTGCAGCTATCGTCCTGTGCCATGGTTGATTGCCTAAGACTTCTAACACCGTATGATAGATGGCAGCTGATTGTCTTGTGTCAACATTGACTACAGCGGGCTCAAGAAAGGACTAACGGATTTCACCTGTTACCCATCTCCGTCTTACTGACCCAAGACGCCGTAGCTTGGCCGAACGTGTCGAGTCTTCAACGCTTGGCTTGACTTGTCTACTCCAGTCCGTCTAACTCAGCTTCTTCAAATCTACCTCTTCGTTCTTCATCCTACCAACAAAGTTTGCCCTTTTCATTCCCGCACTTTGTCATTCCTCAGTTTTACTGACCGGCCCAACTAGCGCCGACCCTCCAAGTGTACAACTAGTGTTAAGTCTCCGGGATTTTATTGAAGGGTGGAGCGTTGAAGTTGGATGACTCTGTTCAGGGCGATGACTGTTTGGCTAGCGTAGGTACGAGTAGTATAATGCTTGGATCATTGCCTCCGATTCAATATACATTGCGTTCAGATTTGAAATCAGTTTGGAAAAGATGCACACTTGTGATATTTTTGTCTCTAGGATATAGTTCTATAATAAATATGATATCTGCAAGTACGGTACTGTTTAAGATCTTGAAACCTTTAATGTCACTGTAGCTGTGTTGACAACATTGGGTCCTCTGTACGTATGTACCTACTGTATTTAGGTTTTTACAAATAGGTCACAGGTTCTTAATTTGATTTATCTTTGCTTTTTAGTATATTATTATGAAGATGCCCGTCTCTAATGCAGTATATTATTATAAAGATGCCCGTCTCTAATGCAAAACAGACCTGTGATTTTTTTGATTAACCTAATCAAGTTGCATCTAAAGCTTTCCTCCTGTATTTTTTATGTAATCATTACGATGATGCCTTTTGCACTTGGATTTTCTGTGCTCATCCATCAAATTCAAATTTCGCTCTTGAGCCGTGTAGCCGGGGCCTTAGGAGCCTTGTAGCCGGGGCCTTAGAATCGTGCTACCGTATCCACCGCGTGTCGTAGAAGGCGACTAAAGGGGCGCCCCGTAGCCGGGAGTAGAATCGCGCTACCGCAACCCCCAGCATGTTGGAGACGACAAAACGGGGCGGAGCGAAGGGGCTAGGAATCCCGTTCTCTGTAAAAACCTTTCCTCGAAGACGGCAAGACGAGCGGGGGGAGGAGAGGCACACGCCTCTCCAAACCCTATTGTTAGGGTCGCTGAATGTGCGTGGCTGTAGTACGAGTGATGTAAAGAGGAGGGAGATTGGCGAGATGTTTGTGAGGAGGAAGTTAGATGTGTTGGCGCTGAGTGAGACGAAGTTGAAAGGTAAGGGCAAATGTGAGTTTGGTGTTGTAAGTGGAAGAAAGTCTGG
>SDVV010016710.1:0-14174 GCA_016164225.1 Gammarus roeselii | reverse complement strand
AAAATGATCGCAAAAATAATCGTGAGCCTGCGAATAAGAGTAAATGAAAACACCGAGGTGATCAGAAACACATATATAAATGAAGCAAGTTGGCCGATGTAAGCAGGCTAAAAAAATCAACTATAACTTAACATGATACCAATACACCTTTAAATAGTCGTAGGAGCCCAAAGAAGTGAACAGCAACGACACTGCGAAATTGAATGATGAAAGGAGTAACTTGCTGTAAAAATATACTTGGCACAGGGGGAAAAAAAAGATAAATGGGGAAGTTGATTGGCGAACAGTTCCACGAAGAGAACAGGGGTCTTCCGTCAGCCGCTTCTAGACGAGGCATGCGCCACTGGGCCGGCTGAGTCACCAGGCTCGGTCAAAAATACGCATACCAGAACCGATGACCCGCTAAAGTGATGAGAAACAGGAATGACTGAGATCCCTTAGGCATTGTACTTGGGCAACAAATACTTTGACGCTCAACGTATCTCAAAACGAAGACGTTATATACGACAATGGTTTATTGGGCGCACCAGTAACCCGAAGTTGGCATCAGAGCAGGAAGCGACGACCATCACCCAAATAAGTTACGGGGGGTCACATGACCATCACTGGTTCTAACGGTAAGAGAAACAACGCCTACAGATCAATAGAATGCACTGGATCACAGTGCCTCACGAGCCTACGGCGCAGACGCGATTCAGGGCTGTCGCATGACAGGTTGAGGTGAGGGTGAGCAGCAACAGGTGTGTGATCAACACATGTCGACAAAAGAGCAAGGAAAGCGATGACTCAACGAGGGACGCCCAACGACCGAGCCAGTCACGTGGAGTCAACATCGTGTTGTATGCAGCAAATTTTTGCTTTGATTTACGTTCCTTTACAATGACATCAATTGGAGCAGCACGGTCACGGTAACAATGATCGTTTTCAGAGCGCGAACCTTATTGTAAATATTGAATCATAGTTATACAGCACGGTCACGGTTCGGGCATTCGCATGGAAACCGGTTTGTACACAAAATCGTCCTACAACCGCCTATCGTTGCCACTGCCGCAACTTTGGGCCAGCGCTCAGAACGCAGCGTGGCGCCTAATTGGCGACCCCCTATCGCGAAGTAGCTGGTTTCCTTATTACCGAACGAGTGCACACCGTCAGTCCAGCTCTCCACGCAGCTACTGGATTACGGTCAGTGGATAAGTTATCTCGTCTCGTATTCAGCCCGTGTGTCGCGGAGAGGACGCAAAATATTGATAGGATACACTAAGACATTCAGTGAAATGTAGAGGAAGTAAATACAGCAGCAACGCGTGGAGGATACGGTGAGGTCCAAATGCAAAGCATCGCACTAGCAGCTATGATGGTTCCCATCACTTGGACGGCGGTGCAAGGCCGCTTGCACCAATGCGCATCGCACTGTCAGCTCTGGTGCCTCCCATCACCAGGGCGGCGGTGCAAGGCTGGATATCGGGCGCCTCGCACTGCCAGCTCTGGTGGCTCCATTACCGAGACGGTGGTGCAAGGCTGCTTGGACTGACGCACATCGCACTGCCAGCTCTGGTGGCCTCCGTCACCAGAATAGCGGTGCAACGTTGGGTCTGAGAAGCATCGCACGGATGGCTCTGGTAGACTATCACATAAAACCTCGGTGAAAGGCTTGAAATGAGAAGCATTTCGCTAACAGGTGACTATCATCACAAGGACAACGGTGCCAAGCAGGGACTGAGAAGCATCGTAATAACAGCTCAGTTGCCTAGTATCACAAGGACAACGGTGCAAAGCAGGGACTGAGAAGCATCGTAATAACAGCTCAGTTGCCTAGTATCACAAGGACAACGGTGCAAAGCAGGGACTGAGAAGCATCGTAATAACAGCTCAGTTGCCTAGTATCACAAGGACAACGGTGCAAAGCAGGGACTGAGAAGCATCGTAATAACAGCTCAGTTGCCTAGTATCACAAGGACAACGGTGCAAAGCAGGGACTGAGAAGCATCGTAATAACAGCTCAGTTGCCTAGTATCACAAGGACAACGGTGCAAAGCAGGGACTGAGAAGCATCGTAATAACAGCTCAGTTGCCTAGTATCACAAGGACAACGGTGCAAAGCAGGGACTGAGAAGCATCGTAATAACAGCTCAGTTGCCTAGTATCACAAGGACAACGGTGCAAAGCAGGGACTGAGAAGCATCGTAATAACAGCTCAGTTGCCTAGTATCACAAGGACAACGGTGCAAAGCAGGGACTGAGAAGCATCGTAATAACAGCTCAGTTGCCTAGTATCACAGGGACAGCGGTGCAAGGCTAGGCATGTTGCTGCATCAGAGAGCATTGTCGGAAAAGAACTAGTTGATGCTGCCTCGTTCATCAGACGGCAAAGGCGGGATAACTCAGATTTGTTTTGCATCGTTCGTGCATAAAACACCACCACCCAGATACCCCCATGTCGCTGCGGCATCGTAGCCATACAGCACCACCGGGGAACACCAGTTGGTGCTGTTCATACGACAGCACGTGCGAGACACGCATGCTGCGAAGGGCAGCAGGACGCACTGGGCTACAGCATAACCAACCAGCAGGGCACTGACGGTAGGAGACTGTGGCGGGAACGAGCGCTCAGTGGCACAGCGGCTTGGGCCAATAACTAGCTACCAATCATTTCATTCTATACTGAGGAATGACAGCATACAATTCAAGCAAGGTATGCAACAATACAAGCAGCTAGGTTTTTTTGTTACGAAATAAAATCTGGACAAAGTTTTTTCTCCTTTGATAAAACTTACACTTATAAACATACATCATTAGCGAATTATCTTTCGCTGCTGAACAGTAACGACACATAATTTGGGAATTATATAATTGGGAAGAAAAGAAGCAGGAGGCGCTGTTCACCTTACCTCACTATTAAATTAACACACCATAGCTACCTGTCAATAATCATCACTCTAAATTCCTAATGTTTTTCCAAATTTTAATCATTTAAGGCACTGGAAAAATAATTGTTGACGCAATCTCTTACTTCTGACAGCTTTGCAAGATGTTTTGCACGTCTACTCTAGCATTCCTGCAATGAGACTCATGTATTAAAGTGCAGGCACGAATAGGTTCAGCTGTTTCCACCTGTTGCATAAATGCACGTCATTTCATCGCAGGGATGCTAGAATGGAAATGCAAATGTGAAGTAGCTAGTTGTGGAATCAATGTGACGTACTCATCGGTTTCTTAATTAATCTTGATCATGTTTAAACCAGTCAGAGGGCCAACTGCGAGCAATAGTCTGTTTCTCGATATCTCATGATGCATCAAGCGACCAATTCAAACAAGCAACAGACGACACGCAACAGGACAAATTACGACACTCGCCCCCCCTAGTAAACTGCTTACGTGATGAAACATTGAATTTGACGGGCGAAGCTATACGACACTCGGCCTCCTCGTAAACTGCTTATGTGATGAAATATTAATTAAATACGCTTTTGACTGTAAGCAGTTCCAGAAAGGGTTATGCAGTTATGTATTTGGTGGCAATTGGCTAGAAAAGTAGCCCCAAGCTAACGGGTCCTCATTCAAACGATTCAGTAGGTCTTGTATCTTGTGTTCAGGCTCCCGACACAACATTTCAGGGTCATCTGTTTCCAGTGATTAATACCAGATCATTATTTCAATGAATTAATGCCTACAAAATACCATCACCATGACAACGACCATCACATGCATCACAACCACAACCATCAGCCCTGTCCCCTCAAAGGCTTGAAAAATAACTTGATAGGATAATTTGAAATGAACTAATTTCATCGACAGAGCTTAGGATATGTATGCATAGACCATACCACTCGATGCTGTTGCGCCTTGTATCAGACAGCTATGTCGAGACGACACTAGACGATGTTTTGCCTTGTATCAGACATCTATGTCGAGATGACACTAGTTGGTGTTGCGCTTTGTATCAGACAGCAATGTCGAGATGACACTAGATGGTGTTTGGCCTTGTATCAGACAGCTATGTCGAGATGACACTAGTTAGTGTTGCGCCTTGATAAGACAGCAATGTCGAGATGACACTAGTTAGTGTTTGGCCTTGTATCACAGCAATGTCGAGATGACACTAGATGGTGTTTGGCCTTGTATCAGACAGCTATGTCGAGATGACAATAGTTAGTGTTGCGCCTTGATCAGACAGCAATGTCGAGATGACACTAGATGGTGTTTGCCTTGTATCAAACAGCAATGACGAGATGACACTAGTTAGTGTTGCGCCTTGATCAGACAGCAATGTCGAGATGACACTAGTTAGTGTTGCGCCTTGATCAGACAACAATGTCGAGATGACACTAGTTAGTGTTGCGCCTTGATCAGACAGCAATGTCGAGATGACACTAGTTAGTGTTTGGCCTTGTATCAGACAGCGATGTCGAGATGACACTAGTTAGTGTTGCGCCTTGATCAGACAGCAATGTCGAGATGACACTAGATGGTGTTATGCCTTGTATCAGACAGCGATGTCGAGATGACACTAGATGGTGTTTGCCTTGCATGGGTCAACACAACAGCAAGAACACACTCACCATCGCTCGCAGTGCGTTGTCTATCGTATGCCTGACCACTTCGAGAGGTGTAAAAGCGGGAGGCGGTCCTTGAAAAGGAGAAACTCTGCAAACCCCCACCCCACTCTCTCGCAGGTGGCAAATGCTAGGCACCAAGCGGGAAGAAGGGGTGAGGTGGCGGGGGTGTCGAAGCTGCTGTCGATTGGCAGGGCACTAACAAACCATAAATATCGAGATGGAAAGGAACGCAGGGCCTCAGAAAATCTAATGTTTGTGTTGATAGACTGTAAACCAACGCCAGTAAATAATTCCTGGTGTCCAGTGCTGAATTGAGTTGCTGCATGGCGTAGTGGAGATGCAGTTGCTGCTGCATGACAAGTCCTATGATTGTTAGTCATGCGCGAGTGAGAAACCAGACATCTACGGACGCTGGTCGCCAGGGTTCAGGTTATTTGGAAGTCATGGAACATTTTACCCTTTGACAGGGGGTAAAAACACTCGCGACCATCCCCCATGCGGGTTGCAATAGGCAACAAAAAGAAGAGGAGCGGGAGGACTGGATATTCATTCCCTTCCCTGTAATTACCCCCCCCCCCCCCCCCCCCCCCCCCGTTCAAGGCGGCAAGACGAGCGATGGGAGGCGAGACTTGTTAGTATCGCTAAATGTACGTGGTTATAGCACGGATGAAAGAAAGATGAATAAGACGAACCTGATAGGTAGGAACAAATGTGGGTTTGGTGTGGTAGGCAAGTGGAAAAACGTTGGGCATAGAGCAAGGTTTGACACGACAAGGTGTATCTTGTTTTTAGGTTATTGGTTGGTTAATAGTGTTACGGAGTGGAAGGAAGTGTTCTCTAGATTGACGTGGGTGAAGTGAGTAAAGGTTGAGTTGTGCAAACAAAAATGGGCGTTTGTGAGGCTTACGGGCCAGTAAGCGAGAGGTGAGGAGAGGGAACATGATTTAGATTAGAAGGGACGAGTGTTAGGAGATTTTTGGAGATGTATTAAACGTAGTGGTACTTGGGGACCCAAAATGCAAGTGTTTGATCAGACATAATGTGATTAAAACAAGACTAGATAATGACTTAGAAACGAAAAACTGAAAAAATATTTTTTATATGATTTTTCCGGCAATAGTGTTGTGATTCTAGCTATTAACTTCCTAATGAAGTGGTTGTAATGAGACAATATACACTCACAATAACTAAGGATCTTTAATCAATGGGTCAGTGAAACCCTACCACTCTGTGCTCTACATGTGTCTAACCAATACTCAACTTTAGGTCCTTCTGCGGTGGCCGCTGGTGTTCGTCTGCTTGGTGTGTCACCAGTCCCAAAAAACTGCTTCGTATAACTTAAAATCTCCCAGAAGGGGTGGGCCTTGCGTTATGTGTAATAGAACTCTAGCGAGCGAACTGCACTACAGTTTGTCAACATCTTATTGGCACACAAGCTATTTTAGCCGTTAAGTAAAATCATAGACTCCGCCCTAAATCCGTTAAAACTAACGGGCTAACATTTGGTTAAGGGACTGAAACACGGCCCGCTTTGTTATGGAATACCCTGCACCAAATTGCTGGCTTGCTTTCTTTGAATGACAGGTACAAAAGGGATACACTTGACAACACTTCTCGGGCAAGTAACCTAATCCGAGGGTTATCTGAAGAATACAAACAACTTATACACTGAGAAACTTAACAAAGGTTGCTAGACCTTTACTCAATCTCACAAGACATATAAGAAATAAGAGAAAATTGAGTCAGGACAGTGCCCCGGCATTACACAATTCAATTAAATACAAGAAGAGTTACAGGTGATAGCTTGTTGTTAGTATCAACCATATTTCTAATTCTAAACCACACTCCAGTCCGCAAATCGTACAATTACCTAAAACACGTATAATTAAACACAGTACTTTCATTACACGCTGGGCCTGACGATTGTGGATCATTTTTTTCAAGTACGTTTCCGTTTACCCACTTCCAAACAAATCCGCCTGAGTCGTATCAAAGACCCTCATGCAATCATCACTGAAAATGGTTGTTCGCTCGAGATCGTCAGCGATCGAGGTGGGGAATTTATGAACGAACTTTTCAATGAAGTCTTCCGAAAATTAAAAATGAAGACCAAACTAACCACTGCCTATCACCCCATGAGCAACGGTTTAACGGAAAAAATGAACTCAGTCTGTACACGCGCTTCGAGTCACTTATCCTCTGATGAACAAGTTCACCAGGAACGACAGCGTTCCCCTCGTTACACTTTCGATCAA
Organism: Gammarus roeselii; assembly: GCA_016164225.1. Classification (NCBI taxonomy): domain Eukaryota; kingdom Metazoa; phylum Arthropoda; class Malacostraca; order Amphipoda; family Gammaridae; genus Gammarus; species Gammarus roeselii. Next base: position 7,363 of record SDVV010016710.1, on the reverse strand, counting down.
TACCGCCTTCCAAACAAGCATCAATGACGTTCCTTTCTCCCCGTTTCACGGTCGAGATGCTCACCTTCCCTTCGGAGACGTCTTATCAAACAACCAATAATTACGCCAGTGATACTAACTACGCGGTTGAAATGTCGCTGAGGTTAGCGAATGCTTTCAGTCAAGTAAGAAAACAGTCTAAAATAGCCCATGAGAAATCAGCTCAGTATTACGACAAAACGGCGAACAGCAAACCCATAACACCGGGATCCTTAGTTCTCCTAAGAAATGATAAATCAAAAACAGAAAGCACGCAAGGCTGTTTTTTTGACAACTTTACGATCCGTGGTGTTTACGCCGACCGAAACGTCCAGACTGTTCACGTCAATAGGTTGAAGCTGGCCCTCATACGACTAGATGAGTTCTACCCGCACAACAATGGTAATAAGGTGTCGACCCACACATACTATACCGCCCTCAGTGCAGTCGCGAGCGACCGTCAATCCGATGAGGCCGAACAAGTAACGGGAACTGAACCAAGGGCCAAGATACAACCTTTGAAGTAGCAGAAAATAGTTTGTTTAAGGTGTGAACGTAATTTTAATTTGTAAGTAGACAGGATTAGAATTGTGTTAGTCCCGTAATGTGTAGTTATGTTAGTCCCGTAATGTGTAGTTTTGTTAGTCCCGTAATGTGTAGTTTTGTTAGTCCCGTAATGTGGGGTTTTGTTAGTCCCGTAATGTGTAGTTTTGTTAGTCCCGTTATGTGTAGTTTTGTTAGTCCCGTAATGTGTAGTTTTGTTAGTCCCGTAATGTGTAGTTTTGTTAGTCCCGTAATGTGTAGTTTTGTTAGTCCCGTAATGTGTGTAGTTTTGAAGTTGTATTGATAACATTTGTCCACGACAAGTTCAAAAATACATTTATAGACCGATAGGACGACATATACCGTGCAACGTGCCGTCATCCCGTCGTGACTGTACCTGCTTTGAAGTTCATAGCAATAACTACTTCAGCTGCCCGTTGAATGAGAAAAAACTCAGAGCGCCAACTCGAAATTTTGCCCATTAATTGCGTGACCTGTTGAGGACCTGACGATGACGTGTTTTGTTGACACTGGTTCTAGCGTTACACTCAAGTCCAGTATCGCCCGCAAATTGATCTAAAGTGAAGCAACAGTACGACCCTGTGCAAAAACTCTACGTGCAGTTAATAGCAAGGAGTTGGAAACTGAAGGAGTGATTGATCTAAATTTCCGTTTTTCCAACAATAAAATTAAACATGCAGTAATAGTTTGTCAAAATGTCGAATTCACAGGTGCATTACTGCTAGGTAAAGATTTCTTGCAGAGAACGTCAGCGCAAATAAGATTATTTTCAGGCCGTTCAGGTTGCGCTTCAATTTACGGAATTAAATATCCTTTTGTCGGTACTAATTACAATCCTCCAACAGTAAGCGTACTGCTAGCATCAAAAGTTTTTGCTCCTGTCAAAGTACCCCTGCATTCGAACGGAAAAACAGTTGTTGTCTCCCAAAGCAAACACATTGGGTAATACTAATAACAAGCTATCACATGAAACTTTTCTTGTATTTAATTGGATAGTGTAGAGCTGTGGCACTATCCTGACTAATTTTTCTTATTTATTTCTAATATATCTTGTGAGATTGAGTGTAGGTCTAGCAACCTGTGTCAAGTTTCTCAGTGTATAAGTTGTTTGCATTTTTCAGATAACTCTCGGATTAGTTATAACGGATTTAGGGCTGAGTCTATGATTTTAGTTGACTGCTAAAATAGCTTGGTGTCAATAAGTTGACAAACTGTAGGGCAGTTTGCTCATTAGAGTTCTTTTCCCACACTACATATAACACAAGGCCCACCCCTTCTGGGAGATTTTAAGATATACAGGGCAGTTTTTAGGGACTGGTGACACATCAAGCAGACAAACACCAGCGGCCACTGCAGAAGGACCTGAAGTTGAGTATTGGTTAGGCACATGTAAAGCACAGAGTGGTAGGGTTTCACCAACCCATTGATTGAAGATCCTTAGTTATTGTGAGTGTTCTATTTGTAGTCTCATTACAACCAATTCATTAGGAGGTTAATAGCTAGAATCACATAACAATTGAACTACAGTGCTGCAATGAATTGGGTCAATATACACCGGGCACCGTCTAATATTGATTGGAACCTCATTGACCAGGCAAACAGCACCACACTACTCCTCCATCTAGCTTTTTAGCAATGCATCACACTGTTATCTTTGCACAGACTTGTGGCATCACCCCATCATTCTCAGTTATGCAATGCACCAAATTTCTATGAGAATGTGGTGTTTTGCCCTATGCATTATTAGTTTACCACAAATGGTCTGAGACTCACCACACAGTTAGTTCAAGTTCACGTGCTGAATAGCAACACAGAAACTGCAGGCAAACAATTTCCCTGCAAATTGCTAAAGGGATCAGTCATAACAAACATACAATGCTGATGTGCTTTATATTGAGCTCAAATACCTGCATTTTGTACATAACAAATCTATGAAAAAAAATTGAACAAAGAAATAGTTTATAAACTTCATTCCTAGATGATTAAATTGTTTATTGATCACATCACAGCTTTGGCATTCCTAGTACACCCTCTTATTACCATTGATGAACCTGTAATTTTTGGAGTCACAAAAATGAGCTAATTGGGGGTGACACCCACGGCCTTTGAACTCCAATTGAGTTTAGCATAAGGCAATAATTTTGAATAGTTGGGTGACACACGTGAACCTGAAGATCATACAGCTAAACTCCTTGAAACCTTATACCTACATTTGCATTTTGTTCTCATTATGTCATAAACCATCAACTTCCAAGAATTGATAGCACAAGTCTGTTCAACATTTTTGCATTTTTTGGCATCATTATGTTACATATTCTAGCATCATCAGATTTTTTTCACTAGAAACTTGCTCTTTAATTTTTGCTAAATTTAGAATGAAGCAATTGTCCAACCACAGTCCCAACAGCAGCTGCTTTAGGCAGTGTGAAGTGCTCTGGTATGCGTTATGAATTTATCCACTCTGGTTCTAAATTAGTTCTTCAACAAGGAAATGAATAGGCCTGAATGGTAATTGTTTTGTTTGAAATGTCAGTGAAGTCTACTAACACTGTATTTCAAAACCCCAATGCTCAAACTTGCAGGTCCTTTACTGTGGCAGCTTCTCCCTGACAGACCTGCCCTGTTGAGGAAAGCGCGACCTAGCCGGCGGACGGGCATGTTAAACGTCCAATTCAGACCGATGTTTCATAGGAGAGAGACGATCCAACTAGTGCAAGAAGTGAAGAAATGATTTGCTGTGGTTGAAAATAAACATCAAAACATAGAACAGAGCATGCATGCACTAGCTGTGGGGAAACATAACTGCCTGCTCTAATAGCCGGAAAGACATTCCATTGCAAACCTATGTGTGTACCCGATTCCTGAAGGAGATCTGGTCATCAGTTGGGCAGTCCTGAGATGGGGAGGATAGAAACCCCTACCCACTCCATCTCCAGTCAGTTTCAGTTGCTGTGTCTGATCCCTTCCTCTTGAATCATACTAGACGTATAAATAATTAAGATTGAAGTAATACATGTAAATGGGAATGAAGTAATGCAAATAAGTAACATTGAAGGTAAATCTCTACGTACGAGATATATAATGAGGATTATTATAATACAGTAGCTAAAAATAATTGTTGGAGCGGAAGCATTAAACCGTGGTTGGAGCAATGTAAGCGAGAAGGCCTGCACCTAGCAATCGCTATATGGCGTGTTGCAGCCAAGTGGGCTTCCTTGATCCGAGGGAGGCTCTTAGTGAATTGGCTTGTGCTTCAATAGAATGTTGTTGCCTCGCTCTGTCCATTAGATAATGTTTCTCAAATAAAGAAGAAGTTCATATCTTTTAAGACCATTATGACTAGTAAAGTTTTAGAAAGATGTAGAGATAGTTGTAGACCAACCCATTATGAGGATAGGGGATTCAAGTTGAAGAAAATTAGAGACTCTGATGACTTGACAACTGTGATGATGACTGTTTTGGACCACCAAGATGGCCACACCCACTTAACTATAAAATAAGGTAAATATCTTAGAAAAAAATGCCAATAAACAATTAATAGGTACAGTCTAGATTCTAATAACATTCTGTTTTTTCCTGTTATGATCCTGACTGTAAAATTGTGACTAACTACAAAAGATATAAAATTCCAATCTCAAAAGATGGTTAAGGTAAAGATTTGAATTAAACATAATGAAGTTGTATCAAAGGGTCAGGTATAAACAAAATTATAAGGTGAACCCCCACCCCACACTAGCTGCTCATAAGAAAAGCTGGAGCATCATGAATGTAGTGAAAGCAAATCTTTGACACACATTCTTTTGATGGTCTTAGAATGCCAGTAACATTGAAGCTAACACCAAAAGTAACATATGTCACCTAATGTAGGTGTTTGTAGCCAGAAATCACAGACACTGTCACTGTTTGATGTGATCATGTTGTTTGAGTGTCCACAAAACTACCCTGAACAAAGTGCTATACAGGAATGTGTTCCCAAATTTTTGGATCATGTTGAGGGACAGTTCTCACCTTTCTCACCTTTGCAGCCCCCCACAGCCTCACCAACAGGGCATGCAAGCATGGAAGGCAGTATACCTTAGGGCGCCAGCAATCTAAAGAACAACACGGTATCAAACTGCAGCAGGGGGCTGGTTGGATTCTGCTTAATAGGTCGACAAAAAAACACTGAAGACAGTCAACAATTGCACCCAACTGTCAAAACACAGAAACAAAACCACAAAATAAATCTATGCCTAGCAACCCCCAACACATCATGCTCCAAAGAATCTCTTCTTGATGTTGAAATTGCAAGCTGGCATCAAAAGCTTCAAGGAAAGCCTCATGTTCTCACATCAGGAGCTCTCCAAAAATGCCCCCAAGGCCGGTGCCACCATCCAACTCGCAGATGATCTTTCAGAATTTAATAAGGTCTGCCTTGAGAAACCATCCTCCTACAAGAAAAAGGCCAAGATGCTTCAGTCTTGAGAAGTAATCCAATTTAGCCAGACCATCCACACTCTAGCAAAACCATTATAAAAAATGATTTTCCAAGTAGGCTAGCAAAACATTATGCAATAAGTGAATTTGAATTACTAATAAATGGAAGAAATTATGACAAACAATCAGTCTTCACATCATTCAAGCACTAATGCAGCAATTGAAGAAAATAAAGCCTGTACTATTTAGGAGTTCAATTGCCAGACAATGCTTCATTGCTCTCCTCTCTAGATCCAACATAGATCTGAAACAGCTTGGAACAGTTCGAAAAAGGCTCAGCTTAAAAAGTATATGTAAATGATAGTATGGAGCATTATGAGATGAAAAGCCTTGAGGTAATACTTAATCTAGGGACACTTTGAAATATCCATGGTGGTAAATGTTTGTATATTCTGGAAGGCAACACTGTCAATGTAGACCTTTTTTCAATAGAAAACTATGACAAACCAGGCCAGGATTCTAAGAATATGTTACTTGGAAGAACAAAAACTAATGTGTAGCAAAATGATGCATAACCAAGTAGTCAACAGATTTAAATGCTGGGCACATTTATTAATCAAATGCAACTAAAAATATCAAGAGATCTTAAGTGTGCTACAATTGAGCATCACAGCCAACATTTATATGTACCTCTCATCAGTAATAAAGCTACCCTCACTGTGGGTACAATATTCTACTTCAATGGCACAGCAAGCCAGGATAGGACTGGAAGCAGCATGTGAATGTTGATGCCACAGCTAAGTGAAGAGTAAGGTGTCAGCTACAGTGTGACCCACAATAACAGCAACAAATATCCAAGTATATATCACTCCAGACACTTGACATTCAAAAAGATGGGTACAGAATAATGTGCTGTCAAAAAACTGGGAAAGCCTTGGATATCACAACTTTTCAGAAGTGTCACCTGAGAGTAAGAGCTAACAACCCTCACAAAATCAAAATGCAGGCTTGGTTGAATAGATGTACTATGCAAGGCCAATGTTATGTAGCTGACATCAAATGGAAAAATTAAATTTGAGCACGGAAGCCTTGATATGTCGATGATGTGATAGGTGCAAGAGAAGATGAATGAAGAAACTCATCGGTAAAGCAAAAACTTTGATAAATTCCAATACTAAAGAATAAATTTCAATTAATAAGAGCATAAAAAGAAAATGCTTTGGTTAACCTTGACTTACCTTTCTTAGGCAGTCCTCTCCCAAATCCATTTCGTGATTTCCTAGAATTTTTCAAGGCCCGTAGAGGAGCGCTCACCATGGAGTCTGAATTAGTTCTACTCAACACAAACTTAGAGGGCCTCTTTGCCCTCCATTTAATACGATCATTGGCCCCAGCACTAGCAACGCCGTTAGTTTCGTTGCCAATGGTCCCATTGCTCTCCCCAACGTTCTCCTTGCTGTCAGAATGAGATCCATTACCCTGAGCAAGAAATTCGTCGAACTCTTTGTCCCCGACGGAGTCAGAATCGTTCAAGACTCCACGAGAAATTCGAACAGCAATTTCAGCCATTCTAGAAGTTGACAGCTAAATGGACTAGTTTCTAAGCTTGTGCAACTAACTCTAGTTAACGCTAGATATGGAGGATTGGTAGTACTAGCTTTAAAATGTAATGTAAAAGATTATTAAAGATTTCACTTAAATTACGACGTTCGCGGAACCTTCTCGTCAGCGCGGTTGGAGAGCTTCTGACAGCTGCGACGAGGCGCACCGATGCTTTGTTTTGTTTGATGACGTAACGCCTCCACTGACCAATGAGAGATCGTTGATTTGTTGCTAAGTGGGATAGACCCATGCTTCACGATGTAATATAATTCACGAACAAAATGAACAACTTTTAATTTCTTGCTACATTAATTTTGATCCAACGATACCGTTGTGTCTTAAAAACTATTATTAAATGTACTTGAGTTTTTTTTTTCTCGAATGAACACCTATTTTGGTTTACATAAATGATATAGAAGAGTTAGCCACCAAAATTGAACTGACGTTTGATGGTCAACTACGGCTGTAGAATCGAGTACATGCGGAATAAAAAAGACAAATTTGATGCAGTTTCGCATGTTGAATAACATATCCTAGGGCAATTCCAAACTTCCGAATATATTCATCTGTAATTAGTATTTCATTCTTCGACATTGTACATATGGCTTCTATTTATGGTGCTATGGTACAATAATTTTACGTAATTGCGTATAAAACTTCGTACAGGTGACATTTATCAACCAATCGTGCTGGGCAAGAACTATTACTGTATATGTCGACAAGCATTCGCTTGAGTATGGTACATTTTTCTTCTCTCGCTCTC
>SDVV010016709.1:0-14174 GCA_016164225.1 Gammarus roeselii | reverse complement strand
TAAATTGATGACCAGCCGAGTGTATTTACTGATGCGTCGGATGATTTTATAATGCCATTTCTGTTTGTGACGAAGCATTCAGTGACTGGGGAAGGTAGGAAGGGCGGTTGTTTTGGAAGGCAGGTTGGCGTAGCATAATTTTGCATGGGCAAGAAATGTTATGAAAATTCTAGCCGTCTCACTTCATCAGTCCTATTTCAGACACATCATCAGTTTCATTTACGATTTATTTTAAACAAGTTTGAGTTATTTTACTCTGAAAAATCAGAAGAACTGAGTTGATTGAACTGTTGACATCGTGCCCACAGTTGAACTGAACTGCTCATATCCTGCCAACAATTGTATTGAACTGTTGATATCATGCCAACAGTCGTTCTGAACTGTTGATATCGTACCAACAATTGTATTGAACTAATGATATCGTGCCAACAATTGTATTGAACTCCTGATATCGTGCCGACAATTGTAATAAATTGTTGATATCGTGCCAACAAATGTATTGAACTGTCGACATCGTGTCAACAATTGTATTGAACTACTGATATCGTGCCAACAAGTATGTTGAACTGTTGACATCGTGCCACCAATTGTAGTGAACTGTTGACATCGTGTCAACAATTGTATTGAACTGCTGATATCGTGCCAACAAGTATGTTGAACTGTTGACATCGTGCCACCAATTGTAGTGAACTGTTGACATCGTGTCAATAATTATATTGAACTGCTGATATCGTGCCAACAAGTATGTTGAACTGTTGACATCGTGCCACCAAATGTATTGTACGGTTAATGAATGTCGTAAATAGTAGATTGGATGATTTGATTCTTCGTGGTCGACTGAATTCGACCAGAATGTTTTCAACCATTTCATGTCAATCAAATTGATTAATTTCAATCAAATATAACTTAAATAACAATAACCAATGGGCGGCTGAAGCGATGGAAAATGTTGCTGGCCGAAACGCTGCCGAAATTTAAATTAAAAAATGCAATGGTGAAGTTCTTATCCAATATAGTTGTTCTCTGTCTACCTGAATAATCGAAGCATCGCTTCAGAAGACAAAAAAAAGCGTTTGGCAGCTGACCCTGATTATGTAAAATGACCCGACATTTTGTTCATGCGACAAAACATTGCTTGACTTGGAGTCTTAACCTATGCAGCAATGCTTACTGCATCTGAGATTGATTAGTTGAGCTTCCTGCTAAGAGTGATACAGCGTAAAGATTTATAATATTCCCAGCATCGAAAACAGAATCCCGTCTATTTGTTAGACCTATTCCAACCAGAAGGTTAGTCATCATGGATCCAGGCATCTCACAAGAGTTTACTCATTAGAGAATACCAATGCAGTCGACAATCTCTCGTAGGTATACCCTATTTTTCATTACATGTAGCCTCCTCTTCATAAATGCATCCATGTCAACGTACTCACATATAAAAAAAAAGATAAAACGATCTATAAGGGGGTTGGGGATTGATACTTTTTTTCGAAACATCTGTGACGTTCGTTTAATTGCAAGTGCCTTGTTGAGACACACTGGGTTCCATCATCACCGTTATTGCGCTCATTTTGTTGGAACATGAATGTTTGCGTCTCAGCTAAACTCGTAAGACATTTTAATTAAAGGTAGGCATCGAATATCATAGCAGTTGTCAGACTCAATTGTTGGAAATCTCGTCAATCAAACTTCTAATGGATGTATGAACGGAAAATCAAACATAACTAAATTTTCGCGGAATGTGTTGCTCTTCGAGGATACGGAATCGTATCATCAGTACACCGGCATTAAAACTTCAGCAAGCATCGTCACTGACGGCATTTGAACAAGTTTCGTTGAGTGTGCCAGCTGCTTGCCATCACCTCAGTGCACCGATTGTGGTCTAAAGGTCTAGTTACTGCTACAAAGCCTGATTTTCTTTTACAATCACTCACCTTATGGCTTAGGAGAGCTGCCTTTTAGTGTAGTATTGTATTGGCACTGCATGAAGTACTCCAATCGTGCTTTTATTGCTAGCTTGCATCATCCGAATCCATTTTTTTTCCAATAATTTACGTATACTGCTTGGGTCAGATGTTTTCCATAGAAATGCAATATCCCATAAGAATGTAACATCACAATGTAGCATCACACAGAGCACACATTCGTCAAAAAAATTATGTTCGCACGTTCCGGTGTAAAATGTAACCTTCCCGCATATCCTTCAATAATGGTCTTATTGGTGTCCCACCCCAACATTGATGGTCTTATTGATACCCCATTACAACATCAATGGTCTTATTGGTGTCCCACCCCAAAATCAATGGTCTTATTGGTGCCCCATTACAACATCAATGGTCTTATTGGCGTCATACCCAAACATCAATGGTCTTATTGATGTCCCACTCCAACATCAATGGTCTTATTGGTGCCCCATTACAACATCAATGGTCTTATTGGTGTCCCACTCCAACATCAATGGTCTTATTGGTACCCCATCACAGCATCAATAGTCTTACTGGTGTCCCACCCAAACATCAATGGTCTTATTGGTGTCCCACTCCATCATCAATGGTCTTATTGGTGCCCCATTACAACATCAATGGTCTTAATGGTGTCCCACCCCAACCTCAATGGTTTTATTGGTGACCCAATACAACATCAATGGTCTTATTGGCGTCCTACCCAAACATCAATGGTCTTATTGGTGTCCCACTTCAACATCAATGGTCTTATTGGTGTCCCACTCCAACATCAATGGTCTTATTGGTGCCCCATTACAACATCAATGGTCTTATTGGTGTCCCACCCCAATATCAATGGTCTTATTGGTATCCCATAACAACATCAATGGTCTTACTGGTGTCCCTCCCAAACATCAATGGTCTTATTGGTGCCCCATTACAACATCAATGGTCTTATTGGTGTCCCACCACAACATCAATAGCCTTATTGGTGTCCCACTCCAACATCAATGGTCTTATCGGTCCCCCACTTTAACATTAATTGTTTTATTGGTATCCCACCGCAACATCAATGGCCTTATTGGTACCCCACCACAACATCAACGGTCTTATTGGTGTACCACCAAAGCATCAATGGTCTTATTGGTGTTCCACCAAAGCATCAATGGTCTTATTGGAATCGCACAACACCATCAATAGTCTTGTTGATGTCCCACTCCAACATTAATAGTCTTATTGGTGTCCCATCACAACATCAATGTTCTTATTGGTATCCCACTACAACATCAATGGTCTTATTGGTGTCCCATCACAACATTAATTGTTTTATTACTATCCCACCGCAACATCAATGGCCTTATTCGTGTCCCGCCACATCATCAATGGTCTTAATAGTGTTCCATCCCAGCATAATTTGTTTTATTGGTATCCCACCCCAACATCATTGGTCTTATTGGTGTCCCATTACAACATTAATGATCTTATTGGTGTCCCACCAAAACATCAATGGTTTTATTGGCGTCCCACCAAAGCATAAATGGTCGTATTTGTATTCCACAACAACATCAATGGTCTTATTGGTGTTCCACCACAACATCAATGGCCTTAATGGTGTCCCACCCCAGCATTAATGGTCTTATTGGTCTCTCACCCCAACATCAATGGTCTTATTGGTGTCCCACTCCAACACCAATGGTCTTATTGGTGTCCCATCACAACATCAATGGTCTTACTGGTGTCCGACCCCAACATCAATGGTCTTATTGGTGACCCACCTCAACATCAATAATCTTATCGGTGTCCACCCCAACTTCAATGGTTTTATTGGTGTCCCACCACAACACCAATAATCTTATTGGTGTCCAACCCCAACATTATTTGTTTGATTGGTGTCCCACCACAACATTAATGGTCTTAGTGGTGTCCCACTCCAACATCAATGGTCTTATTGGTGTACTACCATAACATCAGTGGTCTTATTTGTATCCCACCACAACATCAATAGTCTTATTGGTGTCCCACCACAACATCAGTGGTCTTATTTGTATCCCACCACAACATCAATAGTCTTATCGGTGTCCCACCACAACATCAATGGTCGTATTGCTCTCCCACCCCAACATCAATGGTCTTTTTTATATCCCACCACAACATCAATGGTCTTATTGGTGTCCCAGCTAAAGATCATTTCATATTTTGTCAGGTCGATTCCACTTGCAACTGGTTTATGGTATCGACCCCTGTCGTTTCAGCCAATTTATGGTTATAGAAACAGTCGCACCAGATTGCTTGATGCCAGGCTTCTCCACATATTCCCGCCTGACCGAGGAAAAACTGCAATTGGGATACTTGTTTACTTTGACATATATCAACTAGTAGTTCTGACGAACAGAACTTTAGCTCTATTAAGTAAGGGTGACATTATTGTGACGGTAATGAGATTCAAGGATGTTATTAGTGATGTATTTCTGGGTATTTTAACAAGAACTCGGCGAGCCAGATTTTTTTTTTCAATAATTCCATCGCAGCTTTCTTTAAAATAGATAGAATTTGTATAACAAATTATTTCATTTTGCGTGTTTAACTGAATTAATTTTAAGCGGTAATAAACACGTACTGCATCGATTAGATCAATCCTAGTGTATGTTTATTGGGTAATTTTTAAAGAGCATTATGCATACAAGTTCATTCATTAGCAAACCTAAATTAAGTGAGCCGTACACTTAAGCTAATTCCTTATGCAACTGCTGACGAAGTGTCTGTGCTGACCGAGTGCCTGTGCTGACCAAGTGTCTTTGCTGACCAAGTGTCTGTGCTGACCAAGTGTCTGTGCTGACTAAGTGTCTGTGCTGACCAAGTCTCTGTGCTGACCAAGTGTCTGTGCTGACCAAGTGTCTGTGCTGACCAAGTGTCTATGCTGACCTAGTGTCTGTGCTGACCAAGTGTCTGTGCTGACCAAGTGTCTGTGCTGACCAAGTGTCTGTGCTGACCAAGTGTCTGTGCTGACCAAGTGTCTGTGCTGACCAAGTGTCAGTGCTGACCAAGAGTCTGTGCTGACCAAGTGTCTGTGCTGACCAAGTGTCTGTGCTGACCAAGTGTCTGTGCTGACCAAGTGTCTGTTAACATTAATTGCGCTACCGTTGGGGAGTTCAATACTGATTTATGATCATTCATTTCTTTTGTGTGCTGTAAATTGGAAAACATTGAATTAACGAAGACTACATAAAAAATTATAACAAAAAAACCTACCTTGCAATTGGTTCTTTACCTTACGTCGCTTCAGTAAATGTAATCTTCAAGTTTGTTCTGTATACGTATTTCGTAACGATCTAAGGAACGGATATCAAGTCCCCGTGAACATTGCAGAACTAATTGAAATGTTGGTAAGTTTATGTTTTTGCACATTGCAAATTGAAGAAATAAAATGAAATAGGTGTTTGTTTCTGTTTTGAATCACTTTTGGCGTCGAAGAATTCATTGAGCAGCATTGAAGTTGTAACCACATGACGGATAAGGAGCCAGTGGGAAAAAAGGACAGCCACGTGTCGACGGAGACAAATTGTAGCAGCTTTGCGAAAGAGTGAGTCTGTAGGATGCATCAAAGGATTTGTAAAAAAGTCTTTCAGACGAGGATTCCTTGAAAGGTTCCTCCTCAATGGCGTATTTCTAATCTACTCACGTCTGTCTGTTACTCCAGATCCTTAACCAGTGTTCTTGTTCCCATCAGTTCCAACTGCCTCGCTTTCTCCAGACTCTGCGGTCCCAAAGCAGAAGCGTAAGTTAGCTTTGGTTTGAAATTTTGAATTGCGTTGTAATTTACTCAACACGTTGCACTTATAAGGTACCTCACCGTCACTCGTAAAGGAACACTGCACTGACACAATTGATATCATTAACCATTAAATTTTCACTTAATCGTCACATAAAATAATAACAGCAACATTTCTGCCCAATTTTTTGTTGGGCGTGTTATCCCGTTCCTGCTTTACATTCTTTTCCCTTTGCTTTCGAAAGATGGTCGTCCAAGTTGGACGGCCGGATTGTAAGTAGCTCTTGATGTTATTAGAAACCCCTTGATTCAGAAAGATAGCCAATTAGGTTTAATGGCTTGGTTATAAATTGCATACGATCCTGTTAGGGACCGCTTGATTATGAAGATGGTCGATTGGGCTTCATACCGGGATTGTAAATAACTTGTGATCCTTTTAGAAACCCTTTCAATCTGAGATATAGTCGATTAGATTTCGTAACGTGAATATAAATAGCTTGTGATGTTATTAGAAACCGCTTTATTTTGAAATAAAATCGATTAGGTTTCATGACGTGATTTTAAATCGCTTGTGATTTTATTAGATACAATTTTATTAAAAAGAAATGATTAGGTTTAATGACATGATTGTAAATACTATTAGAAACCACTTGATCCTTAAACATAATCGATTAGGTTTCATGATGTGATTGTAAATATTTTGTGATCCTATTAGCTACCGCTTGATTCCAATAGATAGCCAATTAGATTTCTCGGCATGATTGTCAAAATCCTAATATGCTATCAGAGGCCGCTTGATTCCGACAGTCGACAAAGGTTTCAAGGCGTGATTGTAAATAGCGTAAGATGTAATTAGGAACCGCTTGATTCCGAAGATAGTCGATTGCGTTTGATGCATGATTGTAAATAGCTCCAAAACTTTAATGGTTTTGTTTGAGTAATTTGAATGACCTTGTTAGAGGTGATTGCATATTACGATAATATAATAAATAAAATTATAAATATTAAGAGTAGTTTTTGTAAGTCTTATTTGTGAATTTTTATTTGATCATCGTTATAAAAAATTGTGTGGTTCCAAATTTTAACCCCTGCAGCAGCTAATAAAATTTTGAAATTCATAAGTACTCAAAATACATTATGTGTGTCACTTTTCCGGGAAACAGTTTCGTTGATTGCTTACGAGATCTGAGACTATGTCGAGTACGGGAAAAATTAATAAAGCACGAATAACGATGTTATTCGTATCACGGCTACTTGCACTAGTTGTTACCATTAAGTAACAAATAAAAATACAAAAAGATGGCAGTTAAATTAGATGAATTCAGCTGAACATTATCAACCAACTTTGTGACTTTTGAATAGAAAGTGTCCTGAATAGATATGATGCACAGATAACCCTCTTACAATGCATTCCATTGAAGTGTGTTCTATATGTCATTAGGTAAAACTTCAAATCAATATTTGCCTATGTACAGTGCCCTACATATTGGGTTTCTTGCATCGAGCCAAGATTTCGTATTTGTCTTCATCCAGTTTTGCAAGTTTGAATTGTAGAAAATTAAATCATACCCTGCAAGAATTGGCTTCACCGTGAAAAAATATACATCATACAAAACGCCCAGGTCATGCCAACAGTGTGAACGATTACACACCACTATCACACCTTTATCATACTAATGCAGTCCGATTCACGCCCTTATTACGTCAATGCGCCTTCAATAACACAACGAAAGCTTGTCAATATTACGAGCAACAACATTATCACGTTATAATCATGTCGATGTCAGGTCAATCGCACGAAAAAATTCTGACAATAACACGCTAATATCCCGTAAACAGTATTTCAACATAACTAAATAACACGTCAATATCCCGACAATAACACGTCAATGACAATGACATGTGAGGGTCCCGTCAACTACACGTCAACGTTCCGACAAAAATTCGCCAATATTTTGTAATTTGCCTATTCAGGAAATTACACTACACTTTCTAAAAATAAAACGGCAATATCCAGTCAGAAAAATGTAAACGTTCAGATAAAAGCGCGCCAATATTGCGCGAATAAATTGCCAATGGCACACCTTAACCGTTACATTGCCTCGGCAATATCACGTCAATATCACGTTTCCGCACTTTCTGCTGCCAAGTCAAAACCGTCCGCAATCTGGAGAAATAATATCATCATCAGGCCAAAGCCGTTGGTGTGCTGAAGACTTGTTGCTGGTCCCTTTGCAATACTTTCCTTGCCTCGAGGTGGGACGGCTTGCAGCCTTGGGCGACCTCAAAGAAATAAATAGACCCTTTGATCAGCAGTCTATCCCGCCGTGCACCGCTCCATGCTTAGAGCAACGTACAAAATTTGAATCTTTTCTCAAGGTTGTACTTTTCCCTTGGACGTTGATATTTGAAATCTGCCTCCCAATAAGTATTCACATTTTGTTTCAAATTCTTTTCCAGCCTCCTAAACTGCTCTTTTCCATCATTGTCAAGTCTTCGAAGAACAATTCGGGAAATAAAAGACACAACGGCTATCAGGATGTCGGGATTCATTTATTCTAACGTTTCGGTCACTAAACTGCAACCATCTTCAGAGTAAAACAGGTCTGGAAGAAGAAAATAAAAAAGGTAAATCAAATTGAAAAAGATTCAGAACTGGCTAGAATTCTATCTATATAAATGTAAAAAATTTGACATTTCTTGATATTTAACATTTATGAAAGGATTCAATTGTCTGATTGCAATTGCTTCCGCTATTCTCAATTCTAATCTATCAGAAAAAGCATACATGATTGCGAAACATTCAGTTATGATATTGGGGACGGGAGATTGGTGATCTTCAGTGAAGTGCCGGTGGATGCTTTTATTGCTGTAGCGGTGTTGCTTGCTTCTACGCTCCAAAGTGCAAGTGGTGTGTCCGATGAATGAGGCATTATGAGGCAAAATGTAGGAAGAACGCCGATCAACTGCTACTAGATGTTGCCCCCCATTCTGTCCGCCCGGGCAATGTTTTGGTTTCCCTGGACGTTGATAGTTTATTCACTAACGTCCCAATTGACCCTACAATAAATGTAATTATCCAAAGATGTTAGAATCACCCAGAACTACCCTGTCCTGGTTTACCAGCAACTACCTTACGAAATCTACTGCACATTTGCACAACCCATACTCCGTTCGAGTTTATGAACCAAACCTACACCCAGCTTGATGGGATTAGCATGGGCTCACCCCTTGGACCCACTTTCGCAGATTTGTACATGTCTAATTTGGAAAATAATCTTCTAAGTGACAATAAAGCATCGAATTCAAAGTTCTATAGACGATATGTGGATGACATCATCGCAATCTTTGAAAATAAATCTCACCTTAACTGGTTCAAAATTAGACTTCATCGTAACTCTGTCCTTCATTTCACCCATGAAGAATCTTCTAACAACCAATTTCATTTTTTGGACATTAACTTCGCTATTCAACCCGATGGGAACCTAACAACGTCAGTCTTCATTAAACCGACCGATAATGGTACCTACTCGAACTTCAACTCGTGCTCCCCCTTAAATTACAAGAAATCTATCGTAAAAACGCTTGTCACTCGAGCACTGAAATATTCATCAGATTTGTCATCTTTTCACTCTGAAATGAAGCGACTCAAACAATCTTTCGCCAAACGCCACTATCCTCAAGCTACTGTCGAACGCATCGTTAAACATACCTTGGAAAAATACCATGCTGAAAGCAGTGAAAATTCAATTAATAGTTCGGAAATAAATTACTTTGTTCAACTTACCAACCTTTCGACCATCAAACAAGATCAAAAACTACTGAGAAGCATTCTACGGGATCATGTCAAGCCATCCGATGACCGTAAAATCGTTACATTAACTGGATTTTACAAACCATACAAACTCTCTTCTTTATTTTCAACCAGACCACGAAAGATGAGCGCAGAAAAGACGCAGGTGGTGTACCGCTTCCCGTGCCCAGTTGATGGCCGTGATGCCTCATACATCGGACACACCACTTGCACTTTGGAGCGTAGAAGCAAGCAACACCGCTACAGCAATAGCAGCATCCACCGGCACTTCGATGAAGATCACCAACATCCCGTCCCCAATATCATAACTGACTGTTTCGCAATCATGTATGCTTTTTCTGATAGATTAGAATTGAGAATAGCGGAAGCAGTTGCAATCAGACAATTGAATCCTTTCATAAATGTTAAATATCAAGAAATGTCAAATTTTGTGCATTTATATAGATATAATTCTAGCCAATTCTGAATCTTTTTCAATTTGATTTACCTTTTTTATTTTCTTCTTCCAGACCTGTTTTACTGTGAAGATTGTAGCAGTTTAGTAACCAAAACGTTCGAATAAATGAATCCCTACATCCTGATAGCCGTTGTCTTTTATTTCCCGAATTGTTCTTCGAAGACTTGACAATGATGGAAAAGAGCAGTTTAGGAGGCTGGAAAAGCATTTGAAACAAAATGTGAAAATGAAGTCCGATTCACTATTCCTGAATAAATATTCACGGAATCTCTCAACTCCAAACATGACTGCCAATACCTCTTTGTCAATGTTAGCGAAATTATTTTGGGCACTAGTTAATGTCTTTGAGTCAAATTGAACAGACATGAAAGCCTCGTTGTGTTTTTGCAATAAAAATGCAGTTATACCGTAGTTGTTTAGTTGATTCGGTCTCAATTGCTGTTTCAAGATTTGGGTCAAACAATTTTGATTTTTTAGTACCTCTAAAAATATTTTTAATGACCTCAAAACATGACTGATGACATTTGTCCCACACGAGTTTGGTTTCTTTTTAGTAGAGCATACATTGGTGCGAATGCACTGCTGAAATTCGGAATAAATCTACTGTAATAAGTGCACAATCCCACAAAACTCTGTACTTCTCTAACATTTGATGGGCAGGGTGCGGCTAAAATTGCCTGAATTTTCAGAGGGTTGGGTTTTTCTCCCTCGTTTTACAACACATGACCTAAGAACTCAACACTTTTTGTGAAATAACAGAACTTGCTGTTATCTATCTTGACACCTGTGCCCTGTAAGGCTGTGAATATTTGTCTAACACCTCCAGGTGCTCTTCTGCATTTTAATAAGTACTAATACATCATCTATATAACATATTGTATTGGGTACGCTAGAAAGAACTTGCGAAATGAAGCCCTGTAATATTGCACTCGCTGATGATATACCAAATGGCAAGTATTTGTACTGAAAAAGTCCCTCTGACGTATTAATGACTGTGTATTTTATGGAGGTATGCGTTTTTTCAAATCAATACGCGAGAATACTTTTGCCTCTCCAATGCTCCCTAGCACGTAGTCAAGAGTAGGCATTGGATACGTTATCGTTTTTGTGAACTTATTGATAGTAAACGCGTAGTTGCCAGTGAGCTTTAAAACTGCCACAACGGCACAAGCCCAATCAGAGTGATCCAGCCTTCCATGCATTCCAGCGCTCTACAAATTCGTTAGCTCTTCCTTTACAAGATACTGTGTCTGAAGGGAACGCTTCGTGGTCTATATAACATGGGCTTATAGTCACGATCAACCTTAATCTTAACATAACATTTAACGTTGCTCCAGTAGTTAGGAGATAAAAACTCACTGTACTCATTGAATAGATTGCATCTAGTAACCGTTCTAACAGCCGACAGTTCTTTGGGCATATTCACAGATAATCCGAACTTCTCACATAAATCACGACCGAATAATGGAGATAAGTCATCTTATACAACAAGAAAAGTATGCAATTTCCCCGTACCTTTAACATTTAAAGCAAGCGTTGTTTGCCCAGTGAAAGTAATGGCATTGTTGCTGTAATCAATCGCTTTCTGGTGCGTTTTACATACTCCAGCACTTTTAATGTCACGGATCCTATTTTCTGTGATAATGCTCATCGATGATCCCGTGTCAAGTTCTAGTTACACTGCTTGACCGTTTAATCTACACTGGACATAAGATGGGGATCGTCCAATTCTACACTTGGCATTCCCTGTGTACTCACTCCTAAAAAAATGTTCTGCCTACTGTTATCTTTCTTGCCTTTTTTCATGGCCGCCCTACCTTTGTACTGTCCATGCCTCCACGTAGGTCGCCGTTCTTTTTTGTTTGGCTGAGCCGCTTTTGGTCCTCGATCCGGGGCCACTCGTCATCAGCGTGGCGAGTCCGTTGAAGCAATTCCTCACCTCTGTCACGTGTGGCTCCTTGTGAATCCTGGTTGAGGGTCTGTTCCGGATCTTCTTATCGGTAAAATAATCACTCGGGTTTCTTTCTCCGGGTGATGTGCAATAGTCTGCTTCGGCGATGGCTTGAGATCTGCATGTTTTTGCGACCTGCCCCACTTTTTCACACTTGTTACACTTTAATTTGAGAGCAAACCACTCCACAGGTGCTTCCCTTCACTTGCGTCGTCGGCTTGTCGTTCCCGTAGGTTTTCTTGAATCCCTTTGATTGTCGGTCACGTCTTGGTGAATTTGAGCAGCGGTCCGACCTTGGTGAGTGCTGGGGCTTATGCTGGTATACTCTTTCCCCTGAGCGTACCGGGACGGTGTCTTCTACGTCCACCGATATTTGTTCCAGTGTCTTTGCTCTTGTCACGGTGTCGTCGAAGCTCTTCTCTTCGCATTCCGTGATCAATGCTGTGATCAACCTGCTGGATTGCAATCCGGCTATAAATTGATCTCGAAGGAGTCGACTTCGGCAGCAGTCCCCGCATTCGCACTTGCTCCCCAATTCGTTGAGGAGTCGAGCGTAACTCTCGATCGTCTCGCTGTCCCGTTGCTTCCTCTTTACGAACTGTACCGACGCTCTGATTGTCGATTTCTGCCGTCGTGTATATTGTTGTTAGAGTTGCCACCAACTCGTCGTACGTAGCCACTTTTATGCTCTTCGGCCTAATTTTTTGCTGAATTTGTGTGATCACGCTTCTTGCTAAGCAAGAACCCAGCAATGACGCCTTTTCTGCTCGTCGTCCTTTACTGCTATCAGGGCTCGGTAGTTTTGGAATTCAAAACGAGCCAAGAAGTCTTTGATGCCTTCCGTAGCAGGGTCGAACATTTTCTGCGCGTTGTCGTGAGACATTTTAAATATTAGCACCTTATGCGTTTTCACAAATAAATTACACTGAATTCTTCACCCCGTAGCCAGTTGTTATATCTCATGATATTGAAGGTTGAAGACTTCTACATGAACAAGGGTGGGATTATATATCTGATTTATTTGCAACTATACCTTTTATACAAGTCGAGAAAATGGGAGTTAAAGTTAGGTGTGAGAGAAGCGATCACAGGCAAGTAACCAGTCGGTATCGGGGTCGAGTCAACTCTGACTCTCTTCGACTATCCCTTGCTGCTCCATCCATTTCACTCCCGTCACAAGCGGGGCCTATGACGTGGTTGTCCCTGTACCGAGCGTCATTTTAATTGTTGTATGCACCCAAATGATTTACGTTCGCTTCAGATCTGCTTGTTTGCTGCACATTGGTTCTCGTATTATAAATTACCTTGTTGGACTATACCACCCGACCTTCCGGCCAGCGCATGTCTAATGTAATAAGGATGTTATTGATGACCGTCTACTTGCCGGGATTCTCATTCGTTTTGCATTGACATTGCCCAAGTATGGGGACATGACATCTGGCGACAAGGATGAGATTCGAACTCACGCATGAGTTCAGGTGTTAGGGTGAAGACCAAAACAAACGATTATTTGTCAACTATCTCGTATGATATTAGAAACCGCAATTGATTAAATATTTTCTGATCTTAAGTTACATTATTAGAATTGCCATCCATACATATTTTTATATTGCCCTCTTTTTCTCATGAATATCTTGTACTAATGCTCTCAGATTCGTTCCTCGATAAAGTAATTGATGACTGTTAATTATATCAACAATTAAAACCAACACCTCTGAACGGCTTTCAAATGATATTTCATCACGAATTCAATACATTTACAATACTTTAAAACGAATTCCCTATATTTTCTAATATTTGTGCGTGAGGAAAATATACAAATTCACATGTCATAGAAAATGATGTCAATTATCGATATAATTCACATTACTGATGAACGTCACACATTTTCTCTACAATTAACAGGGCCCGGACCATTTCCGAGTATGATTTGATTGGCTTGTTGGTGGTGGCTGTAATTAGGTGTTGATTCGAAAACATTGATTAGCCGGTCGTTCGGGGCCGTTCAATATGGCTGCCGTGATTGGAAAAAAGTGTCATTAAATGTGGTTTATTTCGGTATGTGTGGGTCGCAGAATCAATTAGCTCTGAATTTGCAGCTGTTTGAAGTTTGCAAAGAGGAGGAACTCAATTAATTTGCATTATATTTTATTTTGCTTGATTTTTCATAAACATGTTTAGTGGTTATAAATGTATTCATGATTTCACATATAGAAAATTGGATTTGAATATGAAATATA
>SDVV010016708.1:0-14175 GCA_016164225.1 Gammarus roeselii | reverse complement strand
ATTAGCGAAATATATAGCAATGTACGATAACATAGATCAAATATTGATGAATGCAAAATGGGTTACCATACAATGACGAATACATTATTACCTAGGCAACTTAACCTATTCTATCCAATAGTTATGTATTTTTAATCAATTTTGATGGTTATGTATGATATTGATATGTATGAATCTCTCTACTAGGGCTGTATATTTATCATATCAAACGCAGTTGAATACATTTTTTCTCCAATTTAATCCAGCAAAAAACCTTCTGCAGATGTTTGGATTCCAGAATTTATCGACAGCTCTGTTACATGTTCGGATGAGACTCAGCTGGTAGGATCCAAGATATATAATGCACTTCAATCTGTTACATTTTTTTAATGTGGGTCAGTTATACGTGATGTTAGGTTCAAAGATTTACTCATTCTAACCAATAATATATTAGTTTTATTCAAGTTTGATGGATATGTATGATATTTAGTCATTATTTTGTGAGATGTACATATCAAATCTCTCTCACACGGCTCTATTTTTCGTAGTTTTTCTTCAAATGTCACACACCAGGTACACACATTCACGTTTTGTACGCATATATCCAGGACCGGGGCATGGTATAATGAAGTCGTATACAGGGATAGTTACCGATACAATGTAGACACACACACACACACACATTTTGATTGCATATACAGGATCGGTTAACATCTGAGGCACTTTAACTCTGATATATGTTTTTTTTCCCATTGTTACAAGATATTTATTGTGGACCACCTTCACGTCATGATAGGTGAAAAGAACTAAGCATCTTAACCTATCCTATCCTCTTCTTTCCAGGAATTATATAGTATCGATCGAGTTTTCGTGCATAAATTTGTTACTTTTTTTTTCGATTTATGATATATTAATTTTCATCCTCTCCACTTGGCTCTAAATTTTGATCTAGCCTAATCACACCCATCAAAACCTAACATAACCTAACTTTATGTATGGTGTTCAGTCATTGCTATATACATATGAAGCCCTCCAAACGACTATATATAATACTTCAACATATGTGCTATTTATTTTGTTGTCACTCTCATCCCACATGAGTTATCAGAGAGGACCCATTTTCAATCTTAGATGGTTTGAATAATACGGGTAATTCATATTATTTTTGATTTTGACACAATTCTACGTCACTTTAACATATGATTCACACCCATCATAACCTGACCTGACCTTACGTACGGGATTCAGTCATTGATATATACATATGATCCCCTCCATACAACTCTAAATATCACTCTAACATACATGTTATTTATTTCGTTGTCACTCTAGAGTCATATATGTTACCAGAGAATCCCCCATTTTAAAACTTGGATGGATTGAATGCTACATGAATTTCAAATTTGTATTCAGTTTCATACAAACGGACACATAGTCTCACACCATGTTTTCCTTAATTTACTTCAATATCTCCGCTTAACTCTACAACCTTTGACAACTTGCATCTCTAAATTTTCATTTTTCTCTTGCCTATATTTTTCTTATCCTTAACGATGACTTCGTTTCAAGATCTGATCGGACGCTGATTTATATCATACCATTCTGTAACACATCTAAATCATTTACCTTGAGCTAGGTTTTCTGGCATCATTCCATCCCTCGAAACAAATTTTTTCTACTGATTTCGAAGATTCGATGTAACCTCCGACAGTCACGATGTTCACAATTCATTACTTAACCTTCGAGTTTAGGATAATATAAACATTTTAATGAGAACATACATAGTTTTTATTAGTATTTATTAGCATTATTTACAGACCTTGCTGCCATCATCAATATTATATACCTGGTTTTTGATATTTAAACAGCATTGATCGTCCTCCAACAGTACATTTCATCGCTATATTTCAGTATACTCTCAAAATCCATCTTATACTCCATCATATCTTTAATGCGAACACCGAAGGCTATTCCGTTCCCGTGTGTCAATAAATGTATTACTTCTTCTTCTTAGACTTAATTATTCGAATCTTTTCCAATTCAAAGTCATTCTAAGATTCATCATTGAGAAATTTTGCATACGTTCTAGTTTCTCTTTTGTTCTTAGGTATAATCTGTTGTCCACTACCTCAGCTGTATTACAATCATGATGAAGATTTTACTTTTAGATCATATAAATTATCGAGATTTCCTTCTCTTATCCCCTCCCCCTCCTAAACTTACTTAAATACGAATGTAACGCGTCCACATTAGTTTCCCAAAACAAGCCTTCCTTTTTTCCTGCATACATTTATGAATGATATCTCCCACTCTTTTGATTCTTGTTTGTCCATCCTGAGATAACTGTTATTTTCCACACTAATCAATATTTATTCGAACCGACTCATATCATCTTCGGAGATTTCTTCTTCTAGCACTTGTAAACAAAATTTTCAGGTATGAATGTTAATTTTTTGTTTATTCTATGACGAAACGTGTGTCTCCGCTTGTTCTCAACGTATCACTGACCCCATTTTGATTACCAGCTAGCTATTATAAGTTGATTACATGTGTTTTTTCGCAAAACATTTGGCCTAACATTTCTCACCTAGGTCATCAACTGTGTATATGTATAGGACTGAGTACGTATGTGAATGTGAACATTCAAGCGTATGTACGTGTTACATGACTTAAAAATTAATAACACAAATTTAATATTCAAAATTTCAATGAAATTTCAAATTTCAAATTTCAAACCAGGGATCAAATTTTCGTACCGTCCCCGATCTGTTGCAATGCCGTCTAAGCCCAGGCTCTATCGCCGACCAGTCATCAAATTCTCGCTCAGTCTTTGGTCTTTTACCTTATCGTTTAAACACAGACCAAGGCAAACACAAGTCTTCAAGTTATTGATCAGTTCCCTGTCAATTGTGTTGCCCTCCAAACACAGGCCAAGAAGCAGATCATGTATAAAGTTCTCGTACGGACTCCGGGCTATTATGTCGCCCTCCAAACACAGTTCAAGAAGCAGATCATGTATAAAGTTCTCGTACGGACCCCGGGCTATAGTGATGCCATCCAAACAAAAGCCGAGGCGCAGTTCTGCAATCGCGTTTTGTTCTGTCCCGGCACATCGAGTTACCATTCAAACACAGGCCAAGGCAGAGACAAGCCATCAAAGTGTTTCTCAATTCCCGGTCTATTGTGATGCAATGAAAGCAAATACTGAGACACAGATCAGTCGGTGATGTCACCATCAAGTTTCATCCGCCATCAAGTTCTTGCCCAATATGCAGCCATCAAGTTCTTGCCCAGTATCCAGTCTACTGTGATGATATCCAAGCCTAAACTAAGGCGAAGATAGCTATCAAGTTTTCGCTCCGTCCCAATCTTGTGTGATTCCCTCCGAACACAGGCCAAGGCGCATACCAGCATTCAAGATCTCCTTTAGTCCTCGGCCTGTTGTGATGCCGTACTAATACAGGCGCGCCTTCAGGTATACAGTTGTCGCTCAGTCCTCGGAATGTTGCTGCCTGTCAAAAAGTGATATTCGTGGCCAACCGAAACGACTGCCTTTACGGGACAGATTGGACACAACCAGAATCAATGTGGTTTCCAGGTTTCAAGAATACAGAACATGCATTTATGAATTTCCCTGGACTTATTGATGGGTTCGATGGAGAGATGGATCACAGCATATATGTGACAATTTTATTTAGGTATGGTAATGATTTCTTTGTCACGAGGACAAACTGTATTCATTACAATAACAAATAATCTAAATGAATACCTTCTTCGACAGATACAGTAGAGTAAGTTGTATTTGATCGTTTCTTAGTTGCTGTGTGTATTCATAGAATAAATTCCCTGATGACATCTGTGGCCGATATTCCGTAAACAATATTCCCTAGTATAATATTCTCCTCTGTGTCCGCAACTCGTGATACTAAAAATCGGTACGGAAACCCGAACGCGGATTTAAGAAATAAATCCGGGAAACTAAGCGAGGTGACGGGACCTTTCTCCATCCTGACCGAAGGTAATTGGAAAATTCAGGGCGTTTAAGCTTCCTGCCACTGTACGGAAACACCACGAGATGCGTGTGTAGTCTCACGCGTTTAAAACTATACCCATAAATTCAGAGTTTAAAGGTGAATGTTTGTGATCGAGAAGTTTATAGGAATATATTAGCTTCTCCCAAATAATTTCGTATAAGCCCAAAATCTATCTTAATGATATCACTATTGGCTATACATGAACAAAGGGTATCTACAGTCTTTTACTGTAACGATACTATCAATTTGTATAACTCTTTGCCTTGCCTAATCCAGAACATTAAAAATATGTACTTTCCTAGAATCGTTGCCTAATTGATTTTATAGTTTCTCTTTATTGTGAGGTATAGAAAGAACGGATAGAAAGATAAACAAACACCTGTAAGGAACGGCGAGGTGTATCGTTAAATATGTCAAACGACCATAAGCTTCACAGCTGTTTTGTTAGCTGTTATGGCAGAGTCAGCTCGTTCAAAGACTCATTGGAGGAGGCTTTCACGGCCGTGAAAGTTTCATTGTTGAGCGGTTTCCAGAGCTCCAGTATGCAAATGGTGACTCGGAATAGCATCAAGGGTGAGGTGGAGCTGCTATTCACTCGCTAGGAAAATATCGCATCGATTAAATGTCGCTTTGCGTATTCATTTATGAACGGATGTAAGATGGAGGAGGTAGAGGTTGTAGGCCACGGTGGTCGAGTTAATTGCTGGCCCAAATGCTGTGCCAGCTGCTGACGCTGCCCTTCGTGAGTTTTCAACACATTAAAAGTATCATACGTCATGCAATAGCCCAGCTTATAACTTCTGAACTCATAATAACATTTTTTTTCTTCAGTATTTAGCTGATGTGAATGTGTACTGATTGGATGTATTTGTGTACTAATCAGTACACCAATTCGACAATTGAATTGGTTTCAACGAAATTCTGCATTCTAGATAAAGTTTATCCAGTTTTGTATATGTTTTAATTTTCCGGCTTATATAGATTCCATAATGAGGAGCCTATATTTTACTCTACTTGTTACCATGAGCGGGTGAGTGAATTTGTTTCTTGTCGGGGCGTGTTGAACAAGGCCAATTTGCTCCGAAGCTAGTTGAGCGAGGAAGGATGAGTAGGATATGACGGTCAGTCGAATCGGTTAGTGGAAGCGATGTATGCTTCCACAAGCTTGAAGATGAGCAGAGCAGCAGTAGGATCACAAAGTGCGGCACTGAGAAGGAGGAGAAGAGTCCGTTATATCTGATGGACGATTAGGGCAACATGGAAAGTCGGTCTGACGGATTCTGTGAAGGGCTTTATTTAAGGGAGCCAGAGAGTGCACAGTGACCCGGTATACCTACTGAAGGTGAACATTGTGGAGTAACAGAGACTGACTGGAAGAGGACGAGAGAGGAAAGAGGACAAACTCTTTGTGGAAAACACCTGCAGGGACGAATCATGATGGGAGGGAAGAGGAAAACGTGTCAGGGAGGCCGAAAGGTTTCTCAGCCAGGATCATGGGGTGTGAAAAAAAGACGTTATGTTGACATTTGGACTGGAGACTACCCTCCTCAAAACTCAAATAAAGGCAGCATGTGCTCATATCAGAGAGCCATCAGTAAAGATGGGGAGTTTGTTAGGGTATGCAGTGGAACAAAGGTCAGTAAATATAACCGAGACACCACACTCCGCTGTACCTATGGCAGCAATAGGAATGAAGGTTTTCAATGATGCAGGGAGAGCAGAAATGACTTCCTCCGGGGAAAGGAGAGAAAGAATAAGTCCATGAAAGTGGCATGGGCGGGCAATTCTATAGAGCAGACAAGAGAATGGAAAATCATGGAATAGTCTCGGCTTAGATAAACGTTAAAATAATGAAGAGTGGGTTGAGGGAAGCTGGAGAAGGAAATGCCGTAGCGTTCCTCTTGATACAGAATACGGGGCTGAAGCCCAGCTTCACTAAAGAGGCAGGCTTTGGATGTTGAGCGCCAAGGGCCATCTAGGAGACGAGCAGCGGCGGGATGAACCACATCGAATCTTGCGAGGAGAAAACGGGAAGCAGAGGACTGAAGGGGAAGCCCAGAGTCAGTCAGACCCCTGATGCGGGCCTCGTAATAGACACGGAGTCTGCTCAGGGAATCACCAAATCACGTTTCAGATAGGACTATTATAATTTCGATGTGTTTCTGACAACGGAGGCTTAAGAGATCGAGACGTGGGTGTCACGTAGGCGTGAAAAATTGGATGGGAGTGCCAGCAATATGAAAGGAGGGACAAGAAGTAAAGGAGTGTTTAAGAATGGAGAACGCGGTGCCAGCTTTTCTGGGGGTTATTGGCAAGATCCCACTGATCAGCCCACAAAGCAAATTTATCCATGGCAGACAGAACAGTGTTGTCAGCATAAATGAAGGTTTTATCATCTGTAGTAGAAGGGAGATCAGATAGGAGAACGTTAAAGAGAATGTGAAATAATAGAGCTTTTATGGAGCCCAGAGATGAAATAGTGAAATTGAGAAGAAGCTTATGTGGCAAAAAGAGGAGAAGGATCTGTCTTCAACAGAGCTAGATACTTTCCGCAGGTGGCGGCTGACACCCCGAAAGAAGCAAATTTGTATTGAAATTATTATGTGGTTAGATGCGCAGTCAGAGGCAACTGAGAGGTACAAGAAAACAGTTAGGAATATATCTGGGTATGATGAGCTAATTGAACATGGTGTTCAAATAGGATGAGGACGTCCATAGTACTTCAATGGAGGCGACAAGCATATTGGTGTGGTAAAAAATACTTTTTTTTTCAAATAAATTAGTTGAGACGAGCCACATCAAGCCTCTCCCTAATTTAACCAAGCGGGAAAATATAGATATGGCCCGTAGGCAGACACGGCATTTGTTGGGTTTGGGAACAGAAACAACTAAAAAAGAGGGACCACCTGGTAAGGGAGATTAAGGTGGTTCAAATAAATTTTTATTTTATAGATAAAAATTATTATAAATTATAAAGTGGATGGGAAATTGGGTATAAGAGATCGTATCACTGAGATAGAACACAATCAACATGAAACAGATCTCCGGCCACACGCCAGCTACGAGTCAATGAATGACCATCATCCTCTTGACTCGACCAATCTTAATACTAATACCTTTTTTTTTATTGCCAGTATTCCTAATTATGAAAAATGTTCGACTAATGTGTGGAGTTTGTTATTGTTTTTTCTTGAAAAGTAAAGCAAATGACATCAACTGGGGAATACTTTTTTTTTTCGAACATTTTTTCCGCGATGAAAGGGGGGTTTCATCGATTTTTTTTTTATTCTTCCCTGGTGGCATCCGCTATGTTCTCCACCAGCAGTGGTCACTAATATCACATCCACGGTGATCACTTCGACGTGATCACATCCACGGTGATCACTTCGGCGTGATTACTTCGAACTGTGATCACTTGCAACGGTGATCACCTCGAACTGTGTTCACTTCCAGCAGTGGTCTGCTCCGAGACAGGTCACTGCCAGCATCATTCATTTCTAACAGTAGTGACTACCAACAGTCGTCACTTCCAACAGTTGCCACGTCCATCACCGAAGGCGAGACACAGAAACAAGGAATGAATGATTTAAATCTCGTGTTTTCCATTCCCCATATCATGGTGGGGCTTATCCCGACGTCTAATGCAACTTTTTCCCAAACAAATTCAGTGTGCTTCTCAGCCCGGCAAGGAAATTACAATAACATTCCATTCGTCCTAATGTATTCATGAGAACTTTAGGGGTAGTGTAAACGAGGCTCGAGCCTAGAGGAATAGAGGAACGAATTGCCGAGCAGAGGTGAACTATTCTCGAGCATTACACCTTCTCGTTGAGTGTAAATAGAGACTCGAGCCGAGAGGGAGGAATTGACGAGCAGAGGTGAACTATTATCGAGCATTACAGACCTTCTCGGTGACTGTAAATAGAGACTCGAGCCGAGAGGGAGGAATTGCCGAGCAGAGGTGAACTATTCTCGAGCATTACAGACCTTCTCGTTGAGTGTAAATATAGACTCGAGCCGAGAGGGAGGAATTGACGAGCAGAGGAGAACTATTATCGAGCATTACAAACCTTCTCGTTGAGTGTAAATAAAGACTCGAGCCGAGAGGAATGAATAAACGAGCAGAGGTGAACTATTCTCGAGCATTACAGTACTTCTCGGTGAGTGTAAATAGAGACTCGAGCCGAGAGGAAGGAATTGACGAGCAGAGGTGAACTATTCTCGAGCATTTCAGACCTTCTCGGTGAGTGTAAATAGAGACTCGAGCCGAGGAAGGAATGAACGAGCAGAGGTGAACTAATCTCGCGCATAACCTGACCTTCTCGGTGAGTGTAAATAGAGACTTGAACCGAGAGGAAGGAATGAACGAGCAGAAGTGAACTACTCTCGGGCATTACGGGACCTTTTCCGTCAGTGTAAAGGGAATACTATCTATTCCGTAGTCATTTGCAGATGCATTGCAACCTGGAAATTTATTGTTCACCATTGCTGCGATAATTCGATTACTTGACTATTCGTTTTCGGGCTCACACACAAGTCGCCGATTCATACCAATAGATAATATTCCATTAATTATAGTGAGCAAGTCAATGAAATCAATGTTCTCCTGGCACCGAATTTTGATTCATACCATTATGCTACCACAGTTAGAACTCATCTCCATATATACACCGCTTGGGATTGCGGTTAACAGGAGGCAGGTTATCTCCTAACGAAAGATTTAATATATATCGATGCATAGATTTCGTAGCATAAAATATATGTTGCTCATGTGGCATCATAACATACAGAATATACATTCCTGCAAGTAAATACATCTTATTTCAACGATGCATGAGATCATACTGTCAAACAATCATCTGACGGTGAAAATTTATGATTGGATACCATGTCTGATAGGTTTTATTTTTTTAGCCTTTAAATAACCTCAAAAACTATATGCTGAATGATTGAACCGTTCCGGGTCATAAATTCCATGAGTGCTGAAAAACGCTGGCAATAGTGTGGAGACATGTTGAAAAACTACGGATGAGGGAAGGGGGAAGGATCAATGAGCTGTGGAAGGAACACGATGACACCCACGACGAGACTACGGATGAGGGAAGGGGGAAAGATCAAGGAGCTGTGGAAGGAACACGATGAAACCCACGACGAGACTACGGATGAGGGAAGACGGAAAGATCAAGGAGCTGAGGAAGGAACACGATGACACCCACGACGAGGCTACGGATAAGGGAAGACGGAAAAATCAAGGAGCTGTGGAAGGAACACGATGACACTCACAACAAGACTACGGATGAGGGAAGGCAGAAAAATCAAGGAGCTGTGGAAGGAACGCGATGACACCCACCACGAGACTACGGATGAGGGAAGGGGGAAAGATCAAGGAGCTGTGGAAGGAACGCGATGACACCCACGACGAGACTACGGATGAGGGAAGGGGGAAATATCAAGGAGCTGGGGAATGAACGCGATGACACCCACGACGAGACTACGGATGAGGGAAGGGGGAAAGATCAAGGAGCTGTGGAAGGAACACGATGACACCCACGACGAGACTACGGATGAGGGAACGGGGAAAGATCAAGGAGCTTTGGAAGGAACGCGATGACACCCACGACGAGACTACGGATGAGGGAAGGGGGAAAGATCAAGGAGCTGTGGAAGGAACGCGATGACACCCACGACGAGCGCGTCCCACTGAATTATTTATCTCGGCAGGTATCACCGCATACAAATCGGAATCAAAGTCAAGGAGCCGCATCTGCTGCTCATTCCCAGACTATTTTAATCAAGGTCCCAGTTTGCATGCGCTTGGGTCGCCACCATGTTCTGTTGTCGCCGCAAGTTGCCAGATGCATGCTCTGCCACAAGTTGCCAGCTGCATGCTCTGTTGTCGTCACAAGTTGCCAGCTGCATGTTCTGTTGTCGCCACAAGTTGCCAGCTGCATGCTCTGTTGTCGCCACAAGTTGTCAGCTGCATGCTCTGTTGTCGCCACAAGTTGCCAGCTGCATGCTCTGTTGTCGCCACAAGTTGCCAGTTGCATGCCCTGTTGTCGCCACAAGTTGCCAGCTGCATGCTCTGTTGTCGCCACAAGTTGCCAGCTGCATGTTCTGTTGTCGCCACAAGTTGCCAGCTGCATGCTCTGTTGTCGCCACAAGTTGCCAGCTGCATGCTCTGATGTCGCCACAAGTTGCCAGCATTACGTCACTCGACACAAGGAACCTTTCTCTTTATTTTCGTCGTGGGAAGGATGATGATGCAAGCCCGAATGAGATCTTACATCTGCTGGTCTCCGAAGCTATCATTATCAAGACGATTTAAATGTGGCAATATTCATTCCTTGGATGAATGTTTCGAATTCAGTGTTCCGTTTCCATTGAGGACACTTGACTCAGCAAAACAGTATCGGACGATGTAAGTAGTAGTAGTTGTTGCTTCACTTTTTCCCCGGAGTCCCAACGCGAAGTTAATGTAGACTCCCCCAAAGGGCAACTAAAGAGTGGCGAAGTAGGTGCAGCGAAGATTACGAACAGGTTCAACGCAGACTCCGAGTAGCTCCATCATAGATATAGAATAAGTCCAAAACAGACACAGAGTAGATCTAACACAGACACAAAGTAGGTCCAACGTGGATACAGAGTAGGTTTAACGCATAGTTACCGAGTAGGTTCGACGTAGGCACAGAGTAGGTTCAAGGTAGACACAGAGAAGGCCTCTGCGCTTTCGATTTTTTTTCCAATCAAGCATTCCGGGGTTGAAGTTGGGTGGCAGAGGTGTCTCGGGTCCCTAAAGAGCCCGACAAATCCCGGAAGGTCACCCAAGTCCCCCGGGTCCCCCGAGCTCCCCGGGTCCCCTCGTCTCAGCTCATCTCGGCTTCTCTCGAATCATCTCTGACAGTCTCGGCTCGTCGCGCGACCAACTCGACTCGCCTCAACGTGTTCGATTGATCTCGACGCACCTCGACCAGCCTCGACGCGACCCTTGCCTTCTGAGCCAGTAATCCGTGGACTGTAATGGTCAACCGTTCTATTGAAGCATTTCACTTATATACATTTTTCTGTGTATGGGTTTTACAGCGTGGGGAGGGGGAGCCAGAGGTGCCAGGGTTCAGAGGGGCCTCAAACGGGTCCTAAAGTTATTTAAGGTGGTCCCTAAGGGTCCTACAGGGAGTCCCGAAGGTCCTCGGAAGGGTCCAAGTGGATCTCCCCAAATCCTCCTAGTCTTTCGAGTCCCCCGAGTTCCCAAAACCTCCGGGTCATTCAAATCCTCCAGGCTCTGCGAGCACCCCCACACACCTGGGTCACCTAGTCTAAGCCAGCCTCTATTCGTCTCGACTCATCGCCCCACCAGTCGACTCGTCTCCATTCGCCTCAGCCTATCTCGACTTGCCTCGTCCCTTCCACATACAGTGCCGTTCAAGACTTTCGCTCTCTAAGATCAACGTAAACATTGTTTCATCATTTAGCCATCAAAACCGCCTAGCTGTGCTCGGGCATTTATTAGGCGCCCAGGGAGAGCGCAAATTCTCCCACCGTAGGTTGGACTAGACCAACTAGCACATCGCATAGTCCACCTAGGGCCCCTGCGGGCGTCTAACGATACATAATTTTATAATCAATATATAATAGATCACCATGAAAAAAGGGCAAAAAAAAATTATAGAGCCCAAGCAAGAAGAAATACTAAAATACTAAAATAAAGTGTTAATAATCTATAAAATGGAATATCATCCATCCACCCCTACGGACGATGTAAATTGGACTATGTTATTCAACGTTAAGGATTTACATGAACGGATTGCTGATATGAAATCGGCTTCAAAAGAGATCTACTATAATATCCGATCTATCGAAAAGTATTTGTTCACCCTCCATTGAAAAATCATTAAGTTATTTCTGCGGGGGTTAAATTGTATTTCATTTACTCAGCAGCGTCTCAATTTTGATCAGCACAGTCGGGCATTCGACGATGATCCAATCAATATGCAGCGCCATCTTTTAACGTGATGTATTATGGGATGGAGCCCTAACATATACAAGACTTTACCTCCTAGAAGGTTGACTTGAACCAATGCTCGCAATTATTTAATTTGTGAAGTCTCTAAATGTTCTAAAGCTGTTAAATTGTTTCTGATGAGATAACTTTTCAGGACTGAAAAGAAAAGCAGAAAGGAATACTATTCCAAGTGTACCGGCGGTGGCCGGTGGGAACACTAATGTGCAATCACTGTAATCAAAATGAAATGAATGGTCATGCCAGACATTACAAAAATGTAGCACTCAAGCAATCTATTTGCCAAAAACCTCATTTGAGAAGCGTTTATCTACCTGACATAAGGTAGCTCACTAATATTCGTACGAGTGTACCAACGGCAAGTAACAAACAGAGAAAGCTAGTCAAATGTCAGCTATCAAATAGTAGGCTATGTGAAATACGATGTAGCTACTCGGGGAATTGAGTGATGGATAATATAAAATAAACAAATTATATGTAAATAATGAGTGTTACAGCACTTTTGCTGCTTTCAGTTCGTTCATCTATATTTTCAACTAAAAAAGTAACCAGTTCCTCATCTTCATATACATGATGACAAATATCCGCAGCCGGGCTTCCAAACACATGGCCTCCGCCTTCAAATCTGCATGGGTGGATGTCTTAAATTTGACGTCCGTATACGGTTGTCTGTGAAATTTTACATTCAACCCATCAATAGAGTGATGTTGTCAGCAGTTTGGCTCGACAGTTTTCACTGGCTTACCCCCGCTGCATCGTGACAGCCGCCCACCCCCCACGACCATCCCAACAACGTGATGCCGAGGGCGTCAACCATTCACAACCATTCACCACTCACGCCTGTTCATTGCCCGCTCTCTCGCCACTTCCACATTCAAGTCTCTCCTTCCCAACGCCTGCTTCATACCATCCATTCACCCATTTTTCGGTCTACCTCTAGGCCTGTGACCAGTCGCCTCCGCCTCCATCATCCTTTTTACCAATCTCCCCTCAACCATCCTCACCATGTGCCCGAACCAGCTCATAACACGCGCATCAACTCTGTCCTTAAACATCTTCACCGTCCCCGTTCTGACTCGAACCACGTCGTTGGCGATCCGATCTCTTAGCGTAACTCCAGCCATGCTCCTCAAACATTTCATCTTGAAAGCATTCAACCTTCTTCTCTACTCTGCTCTCACCCCTCACGTCTCAGATCCGTAGAGCACAGTTGGGACAAAAACACCCTCATTCAACCCTCTCTTTGCTTCCATCCCTAACGTCCTACAGTTCATTATACTCTTCAGTGCACCCAACACTTTCCACCCCTCCATCACCAGCACCTTCACTTAGTTTCCACAAGTTCAGTCACCTCCACATGGGAGCTCAGGGTGGAGGTGATACTCCTGTTAGTACTTGGGCTGGTTTCCTGTAAATAGTGAGAAATAAGGCTATGGGGTAAATAATTTTCTAAGGTGGAAGGCCAACAATGAGGAGGAAAGATTATTTGCTTGGTGGATAAGGGTTATGATGTTGTTGATTCGATCCTTTAGGGGGGTATGGGAGAAAAAACTCATACCAAGACCTGAAAACGTGGATTTTCTAAAAATGCTGGTATGCATACTGTCATAGTGGTCTCCAAGAATTTTTATATCAAGCAAGAAGATGGGATTGTTGTGTTCCGTCTCGAAGGAAATTTAATTCTGGCATGTCGGGAATTCAAATAATAAAGAAATTCGGTAGCATGAGTTTGTCCGTTGAAGATAACAAAGGTATCATCTATGTATCTTATGTGAAAGATGGGTTTGAAAACTGTCTAGCACGAGTCTAACTACATCGTTTCGTAGAAGCAGAGGAACGTGTTGGATATCGTGGGGCATAGTGGGAACCCTTCTGCACACCATCACATGGTCGGAACGCTGGAAGGAAGAAAGATTCCCTACATGCGAGGTTTAGGAGTTCCCCGAATTCTGCTTCTGATAAATTATGGTAGCATTCTTGTGTGCGGAAGATGTTTTGACATACTATGTTAATGGCTTTGTCTAGAGGTATGTTACTGAATAATGAGGTAACATTAAATATCGACATGAAGATGGGGCCGTTAGAGGTGAATGTAGTGATTTTGTTATAAAAATCGTAGGAGTTTTTAAGTATTGGTGCATCTGA
>SDVV010016707.1:0-14175 GCA_016164225.1 Gammarus roeselii | reverse complement strand
ACGAGCCCTTTTTATATCTGTGATGACTTGATTGACGAGCCTTTCATATAACAGGGATGGATTGGATCGATGAGCCTTTTATATATTAGTGATGACATAATCGACGAGCCATTTCTACATCGGTGATGACTTGATTGACGACCCTTTCATATAACAGGGATGGACTCGATCGGCGAGCCCTTTATATATCAGTGATGGCATGATCGACGAGCCCTCTTTATGTCAGTGATGACATGATCGGCGAGCCCTCTTTATGCAGTGATGACCTGAATGACGAGCCTTTTATATAACAGGGATGGACTCGATCGATGAGCCCTTTATATATTAGTGATGACATGATCGACGAGCCCTTTTTATATCTGTGATGACTTGATTGACGAGCCTTTCATATAACAGGGATGGATTGGATCGATGAGCCTTTTATATATTAGTGATGACATGATCGACGAGCCATTTCTACATCGGTGATGACTTGATTGACGACCCTTTCATATAACAGGGATGGACTCGATCGGCGACCCCTTTATATATCAGTGATGGCATGATCGACGAGCCATTTCTACATCGGTGATGACTTGATTGACGAGCCTTTCATATAACAGGGATGGACTCGATCGACGAGCCCTTTTTAAATTAGTGATATCATGATCGACGAGTCCCTTCTATATTAGTGATGACATGTTCGACGTGTCCTCTATACATTAGTGATGACTCGAGTAAACTCATCATGATGGAGGGGTGATCTTCGTTTAAACACTTTTATTTTCTCGATTACTTGTCCCAGTCTGCCCTACTCAAATTGCATGTTTATCCTACATGTCAAGGCAATATGACCATGTCACAGACCCAGTTCAAATAAATTTGCGGTGTTCTAAGTGTGACAGTTTCGATTTCTGTGTTCAAGCAAGCGCCCGTTCACAAAACGATACGGCTTTGGAAATGAATGATGGTTAACTTTGTTGAAGAACCAAGTCAGTTTGGATTGTTTTTTCACTTTTCAACAATTTTTAAGTAAAATGATTTGATGAGTGTCCCTCTTTAATTCCTTTCAATCATATTTTCCTCGTTAGTGAGGATATTTTTCCAAATTCTTTTCTTCAGCTTCCACTGATTGAGTTGAGTTTAAAAATAGATACCCTTCTCAGCGGCCACGGTATCCAACTAAAGGATCATATTCCATAAAACCCTACAATGAAGACTAGAACCAACAAAATGTTTCTGTGCTACCGCAATTTTTTGTTGAGACTGCACGCTCAAGTGAGTAGGTACCAGTTCCTCTTCGTCTTTTCTTGCCTATCTCAACGCTTGCTAAATTCTCCTACCTGAGAAGCATTAAAAAGATCTCGCGACTTTCACACCACTCCACACCACAAGTAGCAGTGTACGTCAGAGGTTTAAGCGAATGGCGTTCCACACCACTCCACACCACAAGTAGCAGTGTACGTCAGAGGTTTAAGCGAATGGCGTTCCACACCACTCCACTCGACAAGTAGCAGTGTACGTCAGAGGTTTAAGCGAATGGCGTTCCACACCACTCCACACCACCTCAAAGTAGCAGTGTACGTCAGAGGTTTACGCGAATGGCGTTCCACACCACTCCACACCACAAGTAGCAGTGTACGTCAGAGGTTTAAGCGAATGGCGTTCCACACCACTCCACACCACCTCAAGTAGCAGTGTACGTCAGAGGTTTAAGCGAATGGCGTTCCACACCACTCCACACCACAAGTAGCAGTGTACGTCAGAGGTTTAAGCGAATGGCGTTCCACACCACCACACCACAAGTAGCAGTGTACGTCAGAGGTTTAAGCGAATGGCGTTCCACACCACCTCAAGTAGCAGTGAACGTCAGAGGTTTAAGCGAATGGCGTTCCACACCACTCCACACCACCTTAAGTAGAACGGTGTACGCAAGAGGTTTGGGCGAATGGCGTTCCACACCACCTCAAGTAGCAGTGTACGTCAGAGGTTTGAGCGAATGGCGTTCCACACCACCTCAAGTAGCAGTGTACGTCACAGGTTTAAGCAAATGGCGTTCCACACCACTCCACACCATCTCAAGTAGCAGTGTACGTCAGAGGTTTAAGCGAATGGCGTTCCACCCCACTCCACACCCCCTCAAGTAGCAGTGTACGTCAGAGGTTTAAGCGAATGGCGTTCCACAACACCTTAAGTAGAACAGTGTACGTCAGAGGTTTAAGCGAATGGCGTTCCACGCCACCTCAAGTAGCAGGGTACGTCAGAGGTTAAAGCGAATGGCGTTCCACACCACTCCACACCACCTTAAGTAGCAGTGTACTTCAGAGGTTTAAGCGAATGGCGTTCCACACCACTCCACACCACCTTTAGTAGAACAGTGCATGACAGAGGTTTAAGCGAATGGCGTTCCATACCACTCCACACCACCTTAAGTAGCAGTGTACTTCAAAGGTTTAAGCGAATGGCGTTCCACACCACTCCACACCACCTTAAGTAGTAGCGTACGTCAGTTGTTTAAGCGAATGGCGTTCCACACCACTCCACACCACTCCACACCACTTCAAGGCCACATGCCTAACAGCCATCAAATGAAACAGTATTTAACGATATTCCAACCTCGTCTGACATTTATGATGGGAGTATTGAAGACTCAAATGTCATCTGTACTATCATATAAGTCGACCGAAATTTAGGATACTTTTTGACATCTAAAAATTACAAATAAAAGCTGTTCATTTGAAAGAAAATCACATCGCACGTGGCGCCATATTGTTCATTCGCTACAACCATTTTCGAGTCGCGGGAGAGTTTTTATTATTTCTGAACAGGATTGAAGAGTTTGTTGACTTGATTAACCTTGGAGACTCCGTAGGATAGGCAAACCGGATAATCACCTGGTTGACTGTAACTTGGCTACGAGGCCACTCGACCAGTTCTGGCTCCAGCATCATCGTTCTTAATTCGGCTGGTGGACATTGAATACCTCTGCTGATGCACGCTGAAATAATTTTTGGATTTACTTTGCATTAGTTTAAAAAAATATTCTATCTAGTCCTGCAGGGAGATGCAAATTGCATTAGTTAATATATTTCTCTCTCTATCGTAAAAAAATAGGTGGTTCTGGCAGAATACTGTTGGCGAAAGACTCGTTTTGGAAAACATTGTTTGACATTCGTGGTTTAACAAGAAATCCTTGGTAATTTATAAATTGACCATTATTGATTTCTCAAGCGTCATCTACTTCGTTTAATTTGAAAACGCCTGATTGCCATTTGTTATTTTCATTGGATTTTTGTATTTGTTGTTCATGATTTTTCTTTTTGTTTCAGGTGAGTGAATGACCCGCCAGGAAATGATGAACCCGGTGCGGCGTCATCATAATCATGCGTGAGTTAGTCTCATCAACTGTGCTGGTTAACATTCAGTTGAAATACCCAGCACTGCAACCCTGCACATACATAGTTAGTAACGTCATATCTGCGTCATTTGACTGTGTTTCCCCTGCGCACTGTCGCACTTATGGACGGGTCTTACGGTGGATGATTACGGCATGATTGACCTAATTAACATCCATATTTCAGCATTCATTTATGGTGATATGCCATGTGCTAAACGGTGGGGATATTCACCATATAAACATGTTTAATAGTTGTTGGCAAACTTTAAAAGAAGGGTGAGGCTGCTGCAATCACTCATAGGTAGGAATACCATTATCGAGCAGGCTGTAGCTCAGGCCTACCTAACGGATTTTCATATGCTCCTGGATGCTGGCATAGCAAGCTCATATCGACTACACAACATCCAGTATGTGGCATAGCAGGCTCATATCGAATACACAACATCCAGTATGCTGCATAGCAAGCTCATATCGACTACACAACATCCGGTATGTGGCATAGTAAGCTCATATCGGCTAAACAACATCCAGTATGCTGCATAGCAAGCTCATATCGACTACACAACATCCGGTATGTGGCATAGTAAGCTCATATCGGCTACACAACATCCAGTATGCTGCATAGCAAGCTCATATCGACTACACACAACATCCAGTATGTGGCATAGTAAGCTCATATCGGCTACACAACATCTAGTATGTGGCATAGCAGGCTCATATCGGCTACACAACATTCAGTATGTGGCATAGCAAGCTCATATCAACTACACAACATTCAGTATGTGGCATAGCAGGCTCATATCGACTACACAACATCCAGTATGTGGCATAGCAGGCTCATATCGGCTACACAACATTCAGTATGTGGCATAGCAAGCTCATATCGACTACACAACATCCAGTATGTGACATAGCAGGTTCATATCGACTACACAACATCCAGTATGTGGCATAGCAGGCTCATATCGACTACACAACATCCAGTATTTGGCACAGCAGGCTCATATCGGCTACACAACATCCAGTATGTGGCATAGCAGGCTCATATCGGCTACACAACATCCAGTATGTGGCATAGTAGGCTCATATCGACTACACAACATCCAGTATGTGGCACAGCAGGCTCATATCGGCTACACAACATCCAGTATGTGGCACAGCAGGCTAATATCGGCTACACAACATCCAGTATGTGGCATAGCAGGCTCATATCGGCTACACAACATCCAGTATGTGGCATAGCAGGCTCATATCGACTACACAACATCCAGTATGTGGCATAGCAGGCTCATATCGGCTACACAACATCTAGTATGTGGCATAGCAGGCTCATATCGGCTACACAACATCCAGTATGTGGCATAGCAAGCTCATATCGACTACACAACATCCAGTATGTGGCATAGCAAGCTCATAACGACTTTACAGCCTTCAGTAAGCAGCCTAGCGAGCTCATACCGACAGAATGATGATATACCAGCCTTCCAGTGAAGATGGGCCAATGATCTATCGGTCTTCAGGTAAAGCCAGAAGACTTTACACACAAACCGCTGAAACCAATGAAACGAGACCCCAGATGATCCAATGATAACCCAGTCGATGCCACACTAGCTGATGGCGCAACAGCTTCTTGGTGAAAACGAGACGCTGGTACTCTAGTCGGTCGTTGGTACGAGACGCTGGTACTCTAG
Organism: Gammarus roeselii; assembly: GCA_016164225.1. Classification (NCBI taxonomy): domain Eukaryota; kingdom Metazoa; phylum Arthropoda; class Malacostraca; order Amphipoda; family Gammaridae; genus Gammarus; species Gammarus roeselii. The sequence goes on along the minus strand of SDVV010016707.1, from coordinate 9,108 downwards.
TCGGTCGTTGGTACACTAACCTATGATTCCCAGCATTCGGTTGGATGTGGGCTGATGATACACCAGCCTATGGGTGAAGGAAGACCGATGATACACCAGCCTATGGGTGAAGGTGGACCGATGATACATCAGACGATGAAATAACAGCCATTGAGAAAGGTGCGATTTTGACACACCAACCGTTGATACAACAGCCGATGTCACACCACCTAATGAAACGCCTGTTAACAGCCGATAAAACATCAGTTGGTAATATACCAGCTAATGATACACCAGCCGATGATACACGAGCCTTCTAGTGATGGTGGGCCAATAATACACAAACCTTTACGGGAAGCCGATGATGAACCATTTTGCGGGTGTATCTAATTCTACACTAGACTTTGGGTGGAAGTTTATCGATGACTCAACAGTCTTCGGGAGAAGACGATCTCACACAAGCCTTCGGGTTATGGAGAGCCGATGATACGCTAGCTTGATGATGAAGCCGATCTTCCGTCAGTTCATGGTACACCAATATTTGGTGAAGGTGGGTTGTTGATTTACCATCATGCGAGTGAAGCCGATGATAGACCAACTTTTGTTTGAAGACAAGACTACGATTTATAATTTTTCATGTGAATTCGAGGATACACCAGCCGATCATTCGTCGGCCTTCAGCTGAAGTCGACAATACACCATTGATGGTGGAGCCGATGATCCACCATCCCCCAGGTGAAGGCTGAGGACTTCTAGATAAACACGGGTGGAATATATAGCTCTGGTTTCTTTGCAAATATACAATTTTTACAAGTCGAGAAAGATGGAATTTAAGTTAGGTGTAAGAGCAGCGAGCACAGGCAAGTAACCAGTCGGTATCGGGGTCGAGTCAACACTGACTCTCAGACTATCCCTTGCTGCTCCATCCATTTCACTCCCGTTATAAGCGTGGCCAATGACATAATTGTCCCTGCACCGGGCGTCATCCTAATTGCTGTATGCACCCAAATGATTTCCGTTCGCTTCAGATCAGCTTGTTTACTGATCATAGGCTCTCGTATTATAAATTACCTTGTCGGACTATACTACCCGACCCTCCTGCCAGCGCATGTCTAATGTAAAAGGGATTTATTGATGAACGTTTATTCTCTGGAAATCTCCTTTGTTACGTATTGACATTGCCCAAGAAAAGTGACATGACAGTCACTATATTACACCAGTCGATGATATACCAGCCTCCAAATGAAGTCGAAGATAAAGAAGCCGATGATATACCAGTTGGTGATACACCAGCCCTCGGGTGAAACCGATGATACACCAGCCGATGGTACAACAGTTGGTGATACACCAGCCTTTGGGGAAAGCCGATGATACAACAGCCAACCACACACTGGCCTATGATCATGATACGCCAGCCTTCGGTTAAGCCAATAATACACCAGCCTTTTGGTGAAAGTTTGTCGATGATACCTCATCCTTCGCTGAAACCTATGATACACCAGCCATTATTGTGAAGATGAGCCGATGGTACTCCAGCGTTCGGGTGAGGTTGGTGTAGCACCCACCACTCGACGGGTGAAGCGAATAATGCTGGGAGTCTAAACCTTTTTTTCAGAGGTTTTACTTCTCAATATATTCCGTACTGAATGTTGTGAATATTGAACACATTACCGAATATTCTTACCATATCTACAATTTAATGTACTCAAGAACATTGTTTATATCTTGAAATGTATAGTAATACATTTTATCTTCAAAATGGCACGTCCTTTCAGCATATTCGAGCCTACGAAGATAGCCTGGAGTTGGTCACCGAAAGAGACGATGCCGAAAAATGTTTAGAATAATCTGTACTCTTCCAAGTGACAAGACAAGTTTGAAATAGCATTAAGCATTAAGAAATAGCATTAAGCATTAAGAAATAGCATTAAGCAACGTTCAAAACGCACTGAAGAAGAATATCACGCCACTAAAAACTCTTGTAAATATCGAACGCGTAGCGTTCGATATTTGATCCAAAACATTAGTCCGCCGATCTTCCAATGCCTTAGCTTTATGACGTGTGTTGGGCAGAGTCTTGCAGCTGAAGATATGGAAACGAGCCTCAAATTTGACGCGTATTGAAGAGACAAGAATACTATGTTGGACGAGCTGCCTCCTTCAACATAGTGGGGCTTGAGGATATCAACCCTCCTTCGACAAGAGGGTGCTTAAGGATATCAATCCTCCTTGGACAATTCATATTGTACCCAGTTTCATACAAACGGACACATGGTCTCACACTATGTTTTCTTATTTTACTTCAAAATCTCTTGGCACTTCATCCTTTGTGAACTTGCACCACTAATTTGCCTTTTCTTCCTATAATTTTTATATTCTTGACAGTGCGCGGTCACAGAGTCCTTTACGATCCTAGGGCTTACTTGCGTGTTTAGGAAGGCAACTCGTCGAGTTAAGATATCACAGTAACCTTCCTAATGTATAAATAAGAGTGTTGAGTTTTGGGTGCCTAGAACAGGGTTACAACCTATCACCAGATCACAGTGCCCTTCCTAATGTATAAATAAGAGTATTGACGTCTGGGTGCATAGAACAGGGTTACAACCTATCACCAGATCACAGTGCCCTTCCTAATGTATAAATAAGAGTGTTGAGGTTTGGGTGCCTAGAATAGGGTTACAACCTATCACCAGATCACAGTGCCCTTCCTAATGTATAAATAAGAGTATTGACGTCTGGGTGCATAGAACAGGGTTACAACCTATCACGAGATCACAGTGCCCTTCCTAATGTATAAATAAGAGTGTTGAGGTTTGGGTGCCTAGAACAGGGTTACAACCTATCACCAGATCACAGTGCCCTTCCTAATGTATAAATAAGAGTATTGACGTCTGGGTGCATAGAACAGGGTTACAACCTATCACCAGATCACAGTGCCCTTCCTAATGTATAAATAAGAGTGTTGAGGTTTGGGTGCCTAGAATAGGGTTACAACCTATCACCAGATCACAGTGCCCTTCCTAATGTATAAATAAGAGTATTGACGTCTGGGTGCATAGAACAGGGTTACAACCTATCACCAGATCACGAACAAGTCCTCAGCTGAATGTTACAGACCAGGATATGATCCAACCGCGGGAGTTTGTTCATTGACGTTCAGCCGCCTGGAAAGTTTATCAACTCAGGAAACCACAAAAATATTTTTATTCAATTCAGTTTACACAATAATGAGAGAACTAATATAGGGACGGATAGTACGGTACTCTAGTAATAGGGATACTTGCGTGGCTAAGAACGTCAACACTCCTTCGACAAGGGCGTGTCTTAAGGACATCAACCTTCCTTCGACAAGTGCGTGGCTTAAGGACATTAACCCTCCTTCGACACCGGCGTGGCTGAAGGACATCATGTCTACAAAGACAAGTGCGTGGCTGAAGGACATCATGTCTACAAACACAAGGGCGTGGCTGATGCACATCTTCCTCCTTCGACAATATGGTACTGTGCAACCTTCCCAGAAGATGAGGACGGCATGAAGAGAAGATGAGTAGCCACGTTGAGTCGATTTGATGCTGTGTAGTCGATATGAGCTTGTTATACCAGCATCCGAGAGTATCCGAGAATCCGCGAAATAGGCCAGAGCAACATCCTCCGCTTGATAATGGTATTCCTGCCTATGGATGATTGCAGCAGCCTCAGGTTGGACACGAGGAAAAAATATCCCAACAAGAATGGTCAGGTACTAAATCGACTGATGCAAATATAGGCGATCTATGCAAAACACAGAGTTATTATCACTGTACAAAACATTGAATTTTAAAAATTGTTAGGAAAATTAGATATGATGACAAGTCAAAGCATTTAGTTATGATAACTATGCAATACATTGAGTTTTGAAGCCATGCATACTGATGAGATCATTATATATAAAGATCAATGGTTTCCATGAGTTTTTTTCCTTCTTCGTTGAGTGTGTATTTTCAAAATTTGAGGAAGAAAGAAATTGTGAAACGCAACCTTATATTTATATCATTAAGAAATGTGATGCGATAACAATTTATTTCTGTAATATCCATAAACGGAAGGACGAAAGAATCTTACGGCTTTCTATTTAACGAACAGGATTGCATGTCAATCTATTGTTGATGTAATTAGAAACAAGTAATGTCTTTATGTAGATGAGAATTTCAAATTTTCAGACAATTAAATTACTAATTCCCATATGCTTGCACTTTTTTCTTGGGGGGGGGGGGCTGGGGTAAAGATAGGAAATGTATATCCTCACAGTTGTTTCCGTATTGTTAAATGATTCATTTATTTAGATGTATCTAACCGATTCATCGAATTGCACTACCTCCTGGGGACAATGGCAAGCGAATAGGAGATGGATTTTAAATATCACAGTATCCTTAATAATGAGTGTGCTTCAAAGTTGTTTCACTATGATGGTGTATTACCAGCCTATATTATCATGATTCACAACCATGGTTTACTATCATGGTTTACTATCATGATTTACTATTCAAGCCCTATACAACAGAGTTGGGACACATACCCCAGGGCGTTGACAGAGAAGAGAATACATTAATCATCAGATATTCCAGAACATTCCTGTACACAGGAAGCTGGTTTTCCAGTACATCTTAAAACAGTGCACTTTTTGGATATCTTTAACAACTAGAGTAGCATCAGCAAAATTAACCAATGTTTTTAACGGAAATCTTTTAGTGAACTCAATACTACTCATAGTATGAATGAATTAACGCAGACAAGCTCTATCGTTAACATGTTTGGGTTAGTATTGGTAATAATATCTGTCAGACTCTTCACCTCAATAATCGCAGCATTTGGTTATTCAATTTGTCTCATTAACAAATCTTCAGCGCAAAATAATCAGAAGTGACCAAATTCTAAATTGTCCTGCAGGATAATATCCTGCATAATCATGATTGAATGATGAACTCTAGATTGTCCTGTAGGATAATATCCTGCATAATCATGATCGAATGATGAACTCTAGATTGTCCTGCAGGATAATATCCTGCATAATCATGATCGAATGATGAACTCTAGATTGTCTTACAGGATACTATCCTGCATAATCATGATCGAATGATGAACTCTAGATTGTCCTGCAGGATAATATCCTGCATAATCTTGATCGAATGATGAACTCTAGATTGTCCTGCAGGATAATATCCTGCATAATCATGATCGAATGATGAACTCTAGATTGTCCTGCAGGATAATATCCTGCATAATCATGATCGAATGATGAGCTCTAGATTGTCTTGTAGGATAATATCCCGCATAATAATGATCAAATGATGAATTCTAGATTGTTCTGTAGGATAATATCCTGCATAATAATGATCGAATGATGGGTTTATAGGATTGAAGAGTATGACAAATATAATTACCTATACTAGTGAAAGTGTCCTGCCAGCAGCTCGCAGAACACGCTCCGCGTCAGCTGTGAGGTCCAAGATCGTTGTCAGTTGCAGGGCCCGTCAGCTTTAACTACTTTAGGGCCCTCCCTCTCTAACGTCCATCAAGATTATCAACGATAGTGGGTATAGTCACTGTTGTGACTTACATGGACCTAAGCAAAGACTTCGCTTATGTAAACCATGATAATTGAGTGTCGCAATTTCGGCATTTATTAGTTAGTCTTATGACAAATGCTGGATTCAAAATTGAGCTGGAATGAATAATCATCATTGGTCGGTACGCTTAGTACTGGAGTGCCACAAGGGTGGATCCTTGGACCTTTGCTCTTCCCTAACTTCACGAATGACTCTGTAAATACTAGCTAGAGTGCCATTAACACATTCTGCAGATGATATTGCAGTGCGTTTAACCGACAACAATGGTAGAGATAGAGTTCCAGGTGGAAGGCCGAACCCCACAGAAGAAGGATGACTGACGACAAGATGCATCTCATACTCCTCTCATTCACTCACATACATACCAGAGTTTAGCTATTTAGATATAAATGGCCCCGCTGAGAAATCCATCACTCACTGCGGATCAGGGTTGAGGTCTGAGATCGGTGTGAAAAGCAGGGTTTACTCCTGCTTTGCAGTGGTTGCCGGGCTTTCATCCCCTTACGTCGATCCCGTTCCTCAAAGTCCCCGGCCTGGGAGGGAAAGAGCCTCAGGGACGCGTGAGAACTCATTCACACAAAATCATTCTCTATTCACAAATATTCTTTGCACGCTCTCTCGTTACTGCTTCACTGACGTCTCTCCATCCCGATGCCTTGTACACGCTAGCCCACCACTCATTCATCGGTCTTCCACTAAGGTTACGCTCATTCACCTCTGCCTTCATCGCTGTTCTCACTAATCTTTCATCATCCTTGGTTGCCATGTGTAGAAACTACATCCGACCCACTGGAATCTACTCTGCCGATTCATTTGCGTTACTCTGGTTATCCTCTTAAACATTTGATCTCATAAACGGTCGACATTCTTATGTCTCCCTCTCAGCACAAATGTTGCAGAGCCATACAGTAAGGTTGGGACACCTATCTCCCCATAGTCCTATCTATGCTTCCACAACCGTAGGTCCTGCACATCATTGCATCCTTCCCTGTACACGTCACTACACACCCTAGCCTACACTTTACATTTCATCTTCATGTTTACGCCTACTCTTTTAGCCCCATTTGAGCCCAGAAGCATGCAATACTCTACTTCCTTCAACTCTACTCCCTTCAACTCTACTCCTTTCAACTCTACTCCCTTCAACAACCCTCCATTCAAACGGACGCTGATACCGCTCGCATCGTCACCACTCAGACATCACATTACTTTACTTTTGCTTACATTAGCTCCAACTTCCTCCTCTCACACACCCTACCAAACTCCGTCACCGGCCTGAAGCACTTGTCCGAATATGCTTCCTCTCACACACCCTACCAAGCCCCGTCACCGGCCTGAAACACTTGTCCGAATATGCTTCCTCTCACACACCCTACCAAACCCCGTCACCGGCCTGAAGCACTTGTCCGGATATGCTTCGAGTGACGTGAGATCCTCGCGAGGCAACTGTCTCAACTCCCGATACCGCTCATTTGATTTCAACAACTCCCACCCACTATACAATACATTCGAGTTCACCTTCTTAACCACTACAACCACATCGATTTTGAAAAGTCTAGGATACAAAACGAACCCCTGTCTCAGTTCCACTTCCCCTGGGGACCGAGAATTCACCTCACTCCACACTCGAACACCTGTTCAACTGCCTTACAACCGCAACTCCTCCACAATGTGTCCCCGTCTACCCTGCAGTATGCAATTTCCAGATCCAAGAATAACCAGAGCACATCCTTTCCCCCCTTAAAGTCCTTCTGAGGAACCTGTCCTAGTGGAAATATATGGTCTGCTCACCATCTGCCACTCCACACCTGTTCTTCACCGGTAGCACCATCATTCCTAGCTTTAGTCTTCTTAATAAGCCCTCTCTAGTAACACTTCCACAATCACTCACAACATAAATAGTTATTCGTTCTATTATTACCATAACACTTCACAATCATGGTTTACAATCACTATGTACAAGAATTGTTTACAGTCATTGTTGGCAACTATAATTTTGAATCATTGTTTACAGTTATTGTTTACAAACAATGTTTTCATTTTTTGTTTGCAGTTATTGAACAACAATAATTGCTTACAAACAATCTATACAATCCTAGTTTACTATTATGATTTTAATCAAGGCAAATTTTCCTATTTACCAATATGGTCAAATGTTATGGGTTACAATTATGGATTACTATCATGATTTATAATCATAACTCACCATCAAGATTCACTATCTATTGTTTACTATTATGATTGAGAATCATGATTCACAATCACGGTTACAACCATTTTATACAATCATGGTTTATCATGATGCTTACTATCATGGTGTGCTACCATGATTTACTAGCAAGTTTACTGTCAAGGATTAATTTCATGATTGCTTTCAATCATGATTTACCATTAAGGTTTGTCATCAATGTCAACAATCATTGCCCACAATCATACAGTACTTGCATGGTTTCAATCATGGTTTATTATTATAGTTTACTTCTATGGATGACTATCATGGTTTACCACTATGAGTTTCTAGCATGACTTACTATCATGATTTAATTATATGGTTTCCAGTCACGGTATCCAATCATGGTTAACTATCATAGTTCACTATAATGAACTACTATCATTGCTCACTATCATGATTATCAATCATGGGTTACTGTCATGTTTTACGATCATGGTTTTGAGTCATGGTTTACACATACTGTTTACGTTTATGAATTACTATCATGGTTTAAAATCACAGTGCAATAGCATGGTGTCAATCATGATTTATTCACATTGTTCACCATCATAGTTGATAATTAAAATGTACTATCATGGTTCAGTAACATTGTTCATAATTAGGATTTACTATCACTATTTGCAGTCATGGTTTACAATCATGGTTTACATTAAAGGTTTACTATCGCGATTCACAATCATGGCTAACTATCATGATTTTAATCATGATTCACAATCATGATCTACAATCACGAATTACCGTAATTGTCTACAATTGCCGTCTACAATAATTGTTTACGACCATGGGTTCAATCATGACTTGCAATGATTGGTTCCTTAATCAGCGGTGCTGAACGCCTTCCATCCTCTTGCAAACATTCAATGACCTTTGCTCTGAGTGTTTGATACTCGTTCACGCAACTTCACAACTTGCCTTTGTTCCTCTTTGCCCCGTGTTAGCGTGCGTTCAACTCATTCACCTGCGGCGCACTAGTGCCCGCACTTCTTGCAATCCTTGCAGAGGGCAACTCTTCTGCAACCGTAAGGTTTGCTAAATCTGAATAAAATGTATTAGCCCAAGCGAAATGTGATATAAACAAAGGTATATCAGTGATGACTTGATAACTTGATTCACGAGCCTTTTATATGTTAGTGATGAATTGATCGACCCCTTATATATGGCTTGATCAAGAACCCCATATACATCGGCGATTACTTGACCGAAGGCCCTTCATATATTAGTGATGACTTTAACGGCAAGCCGTTCATTTATCAGCGAAGAATTGATTGACGAACAATTAATAGACATATT
>SDVV010016706.1:0-14175 GCA_016164225.1 Gammarus roeselii | reverse complement strand
TACTGGAGCAACATACCTTGCTACTGGAGCAAGATGTGTTGGTACTGGAGCAACATGCCTTGGTACTGAAACAACTTGCGTTGATACTGGTGCAACATAAGTTGGGGCTGGAGCAACATGCGTTGGTACTGGAGCAACATGCCTTGTTACTGAAACAACTTGCGTTGATACTGTTGATACTGGTGCAACATAAGTTGGGGCTGGAGCAACATGCGTTGGTACTGGAGCAACATGCGTTGGTACTGGAGCAACATGCGTTGGTACTGGAGCAATGTGCGTTGGTCCTGAAGCAGCATGCGTTGGTACTGGAGCAACATGCGTTGATACTGGAGCAACATGCGTTGGTACTGGAGCAACATACCTTGCTACTGGAGCAAGATGTGTTGGTACTGGAGCAACATGCCTTGGTACTGAAACAACTTGCGTTGATACTGCTGCAACATGCGTTGGGGCTGGAGCAACGTGCGATGATACTGGAGCAACATACCTTGGTACTGGATCAACATGTCTTGGTACTGGAGCAACATGTGTTGGTACTGGAGCAACATGCCTTGGTACTGGAGCAACATGACTTGGTACTGAAGCAGCATGCGATGGTTCTGAAGCAGCATGCGTTGATACTGGTGCAGCATGCGATGGTACTGGAGCAACATGCGTTTGTACTGAACCGACATACAACTGTAATGGAGCAACATACGATGGTACTGGAGCAACATACAATGGTATTGGAGCAACAGCTGGTGGTACTGCAGCGACATACGATGGTACTGGAGCAACGAACGATGGTTCTGTAGCAACATGCGATGGTACTGGAGCAACATGCGATGGTACTGGAGCAACAAGCGATGGTACTTCAATATTCATTATTGAAATGAGACTGTTCCACTGGCCATTCTGTGGGTCACTGATGGGGCATAGTTCTCCATATTGTGAGTAATTTTATTGCCTTATAAAATTAGCGAGCCAATAGGCCTGTTGTTGTCTCCCTACATTTGTAAACACTTGTAAACCAGTGCAGACTGCACACAACCAGTGCTGACTGCTCACAACCAGTGTTGGCTGCATTCCTGCAGCAGCCCCGAGACCTCAGTCGACTTCTCCTGCGAGCTGATATCATTGTAGGGTAGTGACATTTTTCTCGGAGACGCGCCGAGACCGATTTCCATTTGTCTCTCAGCCATTGCACCTTGTTACTGCTATCAGCTATGCAGCAAGGCCATCTATCAATAATAATAATGTAACATTTATGGAGCCAACATTACCCTACAAAGATGATTGAAACTGTCTAAAGTAATAAGTAAAATGTTTAATATTGCAGGTACTGTAGGAAGGGAATGCACATTGTCGCTGTATAGGAAGAGAATGCACACTGCCACTGTATAGGAAGAGAATGCACACTGTCATTGTATAGGAAGAGAATGCACACTGCCACTGTATAGGAAGAGAATGCACACTGCAACTGTAAAGGAAGAGAATGCACACTGCAACTGTATAGGAAGAGAATGTACACTGCCACTGTATAGGAAGAGAATGCCAACTGCCACTGTATAGGAAGAGAATGCACATTGCCACTGTATAGGAAGAGAATGCCAACTGCCACAGTATAGGAAGAGAATGCACACTGCCACAGTATAGGAAGAGAATGCCAACTGCCACAGTATAGGAAGAGAATGCACTTTGCCAAATGTTTAATATTGCTGGTACTGTAGGAAGGGAATGCACACTGCCACTGTATAGGAAGAGAATGCACACTGTCATTGTATAGGAAGAGAATGCACACTGCCACTGTATAGGAAGAGAATGCACACTGCAACTGTATAGGAAGAGAATGCCAACTGCCACAGTATAGGAAGAGAATGCACACTGCCACTGTATAGGAAGAGAATGCCAACTGCCACAGTATAGGAAGAGAATGCACATTGCCACTGTATAGGAAGCGAATTCACACTGCCACTGTATAGATAGAGAATGCACACTGCAACTGTATGACAGTGGGGCATATTTCAAACACGATTACAGCAAATATGTCAAAATGTGAAAATTCAAACAATATATTAAGAAATTATGACATCTATGAGTATGTATCGTGCTTACTACTAAATTAGACATGTTGTGAAATGTGAAAATTTGTGTTAACCAACGCTGCAAGAAGATGAACCTGAAATTGTATATTACAATGAGTGAGCTAGTATATTTACCAAAGAAAATTCGAATTATTTGGCACAATATTCCACATTTGTTCTATAAATGACTAGCAAGTCTTCGATAATTTTATCCATTTTAATAAGTTGAATTTGATTAGACGTCACTTTATACCTTGCAAATATGCAAAATGAAGATCTATATTCATCATATTTATCTTTAAATATAATCATACGATCATAATAAATTAACAATTGGCTAAAGCAATAGCTCAATTTTGGTCATATGCACATGAAAATGTAGAAAATATGACCTCCACCGTACGGTATGACTAAGTTCTCTATCCGGAACATTTTCCACTGAAACTAAAGACATTCTCACGAATTTTGTGGAATTTGTTTCATAACACGTATTGACATTATAAGATGACTCTTGATCGTCTGCATTGCACCAAATCAATCACTACCAGCTGAACATTATCTCTTAACAATCATACGTGAAGGCAACGCTGCGTCCAGCTGCTAAATTTGAATAGGTTTGAACTTATATGGGATACATGGGATAGAAGGAACATGTGATGGAAGACCACTTATGAATAGACGATTGGGGTGTTAGACAATTTATGATGGTTACATATGATGGAAGGCGACTTATGAGGGATGCATGGGGTGGAAGGCAGTTTATGAGGGATATATGGGGTGGAAGGCGATTTATGTGGGAGACACGGGAGGGGAGGCAGTTTATGAAGGATTCATGTGGTGGAAGGCATCTTATGAGGGATACATGGGATGGAAGGCAACATGGGATGGAAAACCACTTATGAATTCACACATGGGGTGGAAGGCAATACATGAGGGATACATGGGGTGGAAGGTGACTTATGAAGGACACATGGGGTGGAAGGCAGTTTATGAGGGATACATGAGGTGAAAGGTGATTTATGAGGGATGCATGGGGTGGAAGGCAGTTTATGAGGGATACATGAGGTTGAAGGCTACTTATGAGGGATACATGAGATGGAAGGCAAATTCGGTTGAAAGACCACTTATGAATTGAGACATGGGATGGAAGTCAATTTATGAGGGATACATGAGGTGGAAGGCAGCTTCAGATGGAAGACCCCTTATGAGGGATGCATCGGGAGGTAGGCGACTTATGAGGGACACATGGGGTGGAAGGCAACTTATGAATTGATGCAAGGAATGGAAGGCAACATGGGATGAAAGGCAATTTATGAGGGATACATTTGATGGAAGGTAATTTACTAGGGATACATGGGATGGAAGGCAACTTATGAAGGATACATAGGATGGATGGCAACCTATGAGGGATACATGGGATGGAAGGCAACTTATGAGGAATACATGGGATGGGAAGCAACGTGGGGCGAAAGACAAGTTATGAGAAATACATAGGGTGGAAGGCAACTTTTGAGGAATACATGGGATGGAAGGCAACTTATGAGGGGTACATGGGATATAAAGCAATATGGAATCTAAGGCAACTTATGAAGAGTAAAAGGAATGGAAGGCAACATGGAATGAAAGGCAACGTTGAGGGATACATAAGATGGAAGGCAACACGGGATCTAAAGCAACTTATGAGTGGTCCATGGGATCGAAGGCAACATGGGATGGAATGCAACTTATGAGGGATTCACGGGATGACAGGCAACTTATAAGGGATACATGGGATGGAAGGCAACTTATGAGGGATACCTGGAATGGAAGGCAACATGGGATTTAAGGCAACGTATGAAGAGTCCATGGGATGGGAGGCCAAATGGGATGAAAAATACAACTTTAAGGGATCCATGTGATGGAAGGCAACTTGTGACGGATATATGAGATGGAATGCAAATTACGCAGGATTCATAGGATGGAAGGCAACTTATGATGGATACATGGCATGGAAGGCAAGTTATGAGGGATATATGGGACGGAAGGCAACTCATGAGGGACACATGGGATCGAAGCCAGCATGGAATATAAGAAACTTTGAGAGATTCATGGGATGGAAGGCAACTTATGAGGGATACATTGGATGGAAGGCTACTTATGAGGGACACAAGGGATGGAAGGCAACTTATGAGGGATACATGGGATGGAAGGCAACTTATGAGGGACACATGGGATCATAGGCAGCATGGGATAGGAGGCAACTTGTGAGATGTACATGGGGTAGAAGGCAACATGGAATAAAAAGAAACTTTGAGGGATACATGGGACGGAAGGCAAATTATGAAGGATATATGGGATGGAAGGCAAGTTATGAGGGATCCATGGGACGGAAGGCCACTTATGAGGGACACATGGGATCATAGGCAGCATGGAATAAAAGGGAACTTTGAGGAATTCATAGGGTGGAAGGAAATTTATGAGGGATACATTGGATGGAAGGCTACTTATAAGGGACACAAGGGATGGAAGGTAACTTATGAGGGATACATGGGATGGAAGGCAACTTATGAGGGATATATGGGATGAAAGACAACATGGGATAGAAGGCAACTTATGAGGGATACATGGTGCGGAACGCTTCCTATGGGGGAAAGATGGGAAGGAAGGTGACATGGGATGGAAGTTAACTTATGAGGGATACAAGGGGTGGAAGGCCATTTATGATAGATACATGGGAGGGAAAGCAACTTATGAGGGATACATGGGATGAAAGGCAAATTATGAGGGATACATGATGAGACGGGAGGCAACTTATGAGGGATACATGTGATGGAAGGTAGCATGGGATGAAAGGCAACTTTGAGGGATTTATGGGATGGAAGGCAACTTATGAGGGATACATGGGATGGAAGGCTACTCATGAGGGATGCATGGGATGGAAGGCAACTAATGAGGGATACATGGGACGAAAGGCAACTCATGAGGGATATATGGACTGAAAGACAGCATGGGATAGAAGGCAACTTATGAGGGATACATGGGCTGGAAGGCCACCAATGAGGGATTCATGAGAAGGAGGGTGACATGGGATTAAAGTCAACTTATGAGGAATACATGGGGTGGTAGGCAACTTATGAGGGATACATGGGATGGAAGGCAACAAGGGATGCAAGGCAGCTTCGAGGGTTACATGGGATGGAAGGAAACTTATGGGGGATGCATGGGATGGAAGGCAACTTATGAGGGATTCATGGGACGGCAGGCAACTTTTGAGGGATATATGGAATGAAAGGCAACATAGGATGTAAATCAACTTATGAGGGATATATGGGATGGAAGGACTGTTATGATCGGCCTCCGCTGGCACATATTTTATAAAACTTGGCTAACCGAACATTACCAGCGAGAGGCGAAGTGTGTGTCCTAGAAACTGTGTAGGCCTTAGGCCTGTTAACCCCTAGCGTAAGTTACCCGAAGAAATCCCTTGCCTTGCATATTTTTAATCTCCCTCCGATGTTTGTTTAAAAGAAACAGGTGGTCGGTCCCTTTGCGGATCGTGTAACGTTGGAGACGTTGACGAGTTGAGGGCCATTTGCGCACCTTGTAAAACTCCAACTCTAATGAGGTTGGAGTATTAGGACGCTCCGCCTCTTTAGGTGGTCCAAAAATGTGAATTGTTCCCTTATTGGAGGATTTCTTCATACACCTACTCAAGGCCCTCCCATATTATTCAGGGCGCAGACCTGAAGTTAAAACACCGAGACTCCAGCAGCTGAAGCCTTCGGGTGTAGGCTCCTACTCTACCCTACGCTCGTCTTACACTTGATACATTTCTTTTTGCTGTTCATTTACACTTCGGTTTCTTTGTGTCCTTTATGACAATCAATATTATATCAGTGCTCTATTGAGTTTACCTGTTGTCATGTTACTTTGTTTTATACAAAAATACTTTAACAAACAATATTTGATCATTCCTACCTTGATTTACCCGATTATCACAACCAGAAAACCTTTAACATAACAAGACACTTATGAGGGATTCATGAGATGGAAAGTGACATGGGATGGAAGGCAACGCGAGATGGAAGGCAACTTATGAGGGATACATGGGATGGAAAGCAACTTATGAGGGAAAAATGGGATGAAAGGCAACATGGAAAGAAAGGCAGCATGGGATGGAAGACATCATGGGATGGAAGGCCACTTCTGAAGACTACGTGAGATGAAAGGCAACATGGGAAGAAAAGGCAGCATGGGATGGAAAGCATCATGGGATGGAAGACAAAATGGGATGTATGGCAACATGGGATGGAAGGCAACATGGGATGGAAGGCAACATGGGATGGAAGGTCACTTATGAATAATACGTGAGATGGAAGGCAACTAATGAGAGATAAATGGGACGGAAGGCATCTTATGAGAGATACATGGGACAGAAGGTAACTTATGAGGGATACATGGGACGGAAGGCAGCTTATGAGGGAAACATGGGATGGAAGGTAACCTATGAGGGATACATGGGATGGAAGGCAACTTTTGAGAGATACATGTGACAGAAGGCAACTTATGAGGGATACATGAGACGGAAGGCAACTTATGAGGGATACATGGGACGGAAAGCATCATGGGATGGAAGGCAACTTATGAGAGATACATGGGACGGAAGGTAACTTATGAGGGATACATGGGATGGAAGGCAACTTATGAGTGATACATGGGACAGATACAACATGGGATGGAAGGCAACATGTGACGGAAAGCAATATAGAACGGAAGGTAACATGGGATGGAAGGCAACATTGGATGGATGGCAACATAAGATGGAAGAAAACAGGAAACGAACGGAAAGCAACGTCTATCGTGCGATCACCCGCACGTTACTCGTTCACTTGAAAGCTTGAATCAATTGTTTTGGGGCATATCCATCGGCATATTTGATATTTTTCATGTATGTTATCATATATATTTTGGTCGGTTTTGTCGGCAGCAAAAAATGCGTTTCTTTGCTGTATGCACGTATACAAGTGAATTCTCTCTTAGCAATGTGTTTCCAAGCTCTCCTTATCCGCAGTGAAGTATAGGAGTAATAGTTGATGGTCAATGACACAACATGTAAAGTTTCTGTAACAGCCGACACCCACACTTACGAATCGTTTTCCTGCTCAACAATGAGAGGGTCATATTGACCATACGGTCCAACAATACCTGTCTAAGTTAACACACAAACTCATCTTATTTTGTTAACGTAAATGTGTATTTTCTGTTAAACGATAAAGCGTGACTCATATTATATCCATAACCTTGTTTGCTAATGTATTATTCATTTTGCAGCCATTGTTAGAAGCGGGATGAGATCTTCCTTGTAGACAGGCAACAGTCATTCATGAATATCTTTTCTGTTCGTCGTCCTCTCCTCCATTGTCTCCAACACTAGGGAGAAGCTGAGTAATCATAGACACTCTGTATCTCCTCTCCTACATGGTATCTATGACACATTTGAGAAGCTGGGTATTCATAGGCACTCTGTACCTCCTCTCCTACATGGTATCTATGACACATTTGAGAAGCTGGGTAATCATAGGCACTCAGTACCTCCTCTCCTACATGGTATCTATGACACATTTGAGAAGCTGGGTAATCATAGGCACTCTGTACCTTCTCTCCTACATGGTATCTATGACACATTTGAGAAGCTGAGTAATCATAGGCACTCTGTACCTCCTCTCCTACATGGTATCTATGACACATTTGAGAAGCTGAGTAATCATAGGCACTCTGTACCTCCTTTCCTACATGGTATCTATGACACATGTGAGAAGCTGGGTAATCATAGGCACTCTGCACCTCCTCTCCTACATGGTATCTATGACACATGTGAGAAGCTGGGTAACCATAGTCACTCTTTACCTCCTCTCCTACATGGTATCTATGACACATGTTAGTAGCAGGGTAATCCTATGCACTATGTACCTCCTCTTCTTCACTGTCTATACGACACAAGAGAGAAGCTGAGTAATTTTAGCGACTGTACCTCCTCATTTTCATTGTTTCTACGACAAAAGATAAAAGCTGAGTAATCTTAGTGGCTCTGTACCTCCTCTTCTTCACTTTCTCTACGACACAAGAGAGAAGCTGAGTAATCTTAGTGACTGTACCTCCTCTTCTTCACTGTCTCTACGACACAAATAGATAGAAGCTGAGTAATCTTAGTGACTGTACCTCCTCTTCTTCACTGTTTCTACGACACAAGAGAGAACCTGAGTTAACTTAGTGACTGTACCTCCTCTTCTTCACTGCTTCTATTACACAAGAGAGAAGCTGAGTAATCTTAGTGTCTGTACCTCATCTGCTTCACTGTCTCTACGACACAAGATAGAAGCTGAGTTATCTTAGTGACTGTACCTCTTCTTCTTCTCTGTTTCTACGACACAATAAAGAAGCTAAGTAATCTTAGTGACTGTACCTCCTCTTCTTCACTGTCTCTACGACACACGAGAGAAACTGAGTAATCTTAGTGACTGTACCTCCTCTTCTTCACTGTCTCCACGACACAAGAAAGAAGCTGAGTAATCTTAGTGACTGTACCTCCTCTTCTTCTCTGTTCCTACGACACAATGGAAAAATTGAGTAATCTGAGTGACTGTACCTCCTTTTCTGCACTGTCTCTACCACACACGAGAGAAACTGAGTAATCTTAGTGACAGTACCTCTTCTTCTTCACTGTCTCTGCGACACAAGAAAGAAGCTGAGTAATCTTAGTGACTGTACCTCCTCTTCTTCATTGTCTCTACGACACACGGGAGAAATTGAGTAATCTTAGTGACAGTATTTCCTCTTCTTCACTGTGACTACGACACAAGAGAAAAGCTGAGTAATCATAGGCACTCTGTACCTCTTCTTCTTCACTGTCTCTTTAACTCAAAAGAGAAGCTTGGTAATCATAGGCACTCTGTACTTCTTCTTCTTCACTGTCTCTATAACTCAATATAGAAGCTGGGTAATCGTAGGCACTCTGTACTTCTTCTTCTTCACTGTCTCTATAACTCAATAGAGAAGCTGGGTAATCATAGGCACTCTGTACTTCTTCTTCTTCACTGTCTCTATAACTCAATAGAGAAGCTGGGTAATCATAGACACCCTGTACCTCTTCTTCTTCACTGTCTCTATAACTCAATAGAGAAGCTGGGTAATCATAGGCACTCTGTACTTCTTCTTCACTGTCTCTATAACTCAATAGAGAAGCTGGGTAATCATAGGCACCCTGTACCTCTTCTTCTTCACTGTCTCTATAACTCAATAGAGAAGCTGGGTAATCATAGGCACTCTGTTCCTCTTCTCCTTCACTGTCTCTACGAAACAAAGGAGAATCTGAGCAATCCTAATAAAAAATAAATAACAACATTTATTCATACTCAAATGGTATGTTATTCCTGTGAGACAATAAATTTATACACATTAAATCAAAAATAGGTATAATGCAACTGAGTATTTGGGGCTGTGTATGAACGGTAGGCGACATCAGACTTTCCTAGCTGAACGTGGAACACGACTCTTTCCAGAACATGTCAAGATGAAAGAGCTATCGAGGTAAGTTGAAAGTATTCAATAAATATGCACTACACCCTGGTGACATAAGGTGTTGCAATCTAACAGTAGAATCTCTTATATAACAATTTGTATGAATGCTCAATTCAAATTTTCAGCCTAATTCATTTGGTAGCTGTGAATCCGACGGTACGGATGGGTCTATGTGAGAGAAAGCCACTGCTATAACAATCATATATGACGGTATCTTCCTGGTGACTGTACCTTCTCTCCTCTGTAAACTCTATGACACGAGGACGAGCTGAATAATCCAAGTGACTTTGTACCTATAGTGGTGCAATAAATTATGTCAACTGCCAGGGGCTTACTCACCCTCAAGCGCCGGTAACTAAAATGTTGAAGACTAACACCGCGTGACGCCCTTGTTGATGGCGGTGACGCATCTCAGTGTTAACTGCCTGCAGCTGATTGGCCGTACAACCGGCATTGATGACGTCAGATCGTGCGCAGGACGATAGGATGGTCAAATCACATCATGAAAAAGATATATATCGTAAGTAGAATCAGTAAGTATATTTGCTTTATCTTCATCTTCTGAATATTCATTAGTAGCAATTTTTTTATAGATTGGTTAGATTTAAGGTTATGTAGTCTAGGAATGTTATCGATCAAGTTCCACGTTCGTTTGATTTTTTTTTGTACAAAATATTTTGTATTTTCGTAGTAAATTCATGTAGAAGATCGAATCGAACTAAGAATAAAATACTTCTCGCATCTTGCCTGGCTTTTAAAAACAAAAATGATGATTGCGTCTATTCAATTCTGATTTTATTTCAGCGGTAATCATTGAGAGACTGTTTTTTTGAGAGACTGTTTATATTTTAAAGGGACAGCAAGACTTATAACATTCATCAACAATATTAGTTAATTCTTTGATAACAAGGTCACAGGCATTTTTATATATTGTATCAGTGAAATCATATTCATTCAACCTGTCATTCAGATTTATAATGTTACATCATTTATTAATCTGCATTTAATTTGTTAGTTTTATCAACTGTTTAATTCGTTATAATATTATTCAAAATTATAGAGATTGGCAGGTGATTTGATATCTCAGATATTATTATGCCCGAGTTGCAGTCAAGTGGACTTGTAATGAAAATGTTACCTGTTAGGGTGACAGTATTTCTAGCTTTTTTTTATCCTAGTTGGTTTTGATATTAATGGTAAAATGCAAGGCTGTTTATTGTACGGGAGAGCAAAGTCGCGACAGAAATGAGCTAGGAAAATGTTCGACGTGCCGTTGCAAGCTTCATCCGACGGGTTCAGATCTGCGCTTATGAGAATGGATCCCATTTCGAATCCGATTTTTTTTTGTCATTTACTGCATTAAAGCATGTAAAGCTAACTCTTTTTAAATCAATTTCATTTATTCAAAGTTTACAATGGCATATGATGCCGATTTTACGTAGCGTTTGGATTGTTAGAAACTTTAACCACATCCTGTATATCGGATATAACCCCTGACCTGAAGTGTGTGTGGCTGGGTCCTGGCTGAATTACCCCTACAGCGCCCGGATCTAAAGGATTTAAAAGATGCTAAAGGGCAAAGTATTGGTGTGTGTGTGTAAGTACAAAAGATGAGTGTCGGGTAAACCTGTCCATCGGCCAAATCCCTTCAGGGGGATGCTGCATTGTGTTTGTAGCAGTAACTTCTAGGTTAATGAAAGGGAAGCCAAGATTTAGGCCACACACATGTGGTCAGAGCAGTCTAGTTATTTTGTGTTGGATAAGTTCTGCAGAGCAGAGCCGGAATCAAGAAAACCCCATACCACGCAAATTGGTACTATGTTCCCACGAGTCAAAACCTCACTAACTTGATAACTTGAGGAGTTAGCCCGCGGAAAATCAAGTCGAGCTAGCTGTGGTGGCATGAGTCCATGAACAAAGTGAAACTCCAGGAATGGAAAAACTTTTCAGCTCAAGAGCAAATTGTTCACTAATAATCTAATAAAGCAGAAGAGACCCCACTACTTGAGCCTTTCTTGCTATCGGTGGCAAACAAATCTACGTTGCACTTTCAGAAAGTTGTCACCACCTTTAAATGGGTGAAAAGGATCATTGAGTGTCCAAAGAAAAAATTG
The DNA here is from genome assembly GCA_016164225.1 of Gammarus roeselii. Lineage (NCBI taxonomy): Eukaryota > Metazoa > Arthropoda > Malacostraca > Amphipoda > Gammaridae > Gammarus > Gammarus roeselii. Next base: position 2,441 of record SDVV010016706.1, on the reverse strand, counting down.
GAAGGTACGCCAAAAGACAAATCAATAGGCGAGGTGCAGGTAAGAAAAAATACACGTTGAAAATTAGTGGTACAAAACAAGAATAGAGTCGGACCCTCATGACTATGGCTTGGGCTAAAAATTGGGCAATCCTAATAATAAAAAACGAACAAAAAGGCTGCAACAGGAGTCCTATGCGGAGGAGAAAAAACAGTTGTGGATTATGCCGGTCCCCTTTATGTGAAGAAAAATGCGCAAGTTGAAAAACGGTACATGTCATTGTACACATGTACGTACATACGGGCAGTTAACCTGGAAGTTGCCAAAGGCCTGTCCGCAGGAGCATTTCTAAGAACCTTTCAATGATCTTCCACACAGCGACAGCGGAGCAAACTTAGTGAGTTCTGCTAAAATACTCAAATCTTAGGAGGAACAATCACAGGGTTCGAGGGACTCAGAATCAAAATTAATGCAAGTCGCATTTCAACCCCAATCGGGCCTCCTGGTTAGGTGGCTTCTTCGAGAGGATCGTTAAGATAATCAAGCTGTGCCTACATGAAACGTTACACAGAGCCATGGTAACTGATGGCCAACTGCACACTGTACATTGTGAGGTAGAAGCGTACCTCACTGACCGTCCGCTAACATACGTCTCCGTCTCAGTCGATGACTATCAACCGCTAACGCCATCCCAGATGATGCTAGGATATCGTTCGGAGAGCATCACTGTGGTCTCGCTTGACCTGATGGGAAGACGAGATCCCTCGATGTTTAATGCAGAGCTCAAACCACGACTTCAGAAAAACGTCCAGAAGGTTCTGCACTGGTTCTAAATTAGGCTCTAAAAGCAGCATCTAACCATTCTTTGGCATAATTCTGTGTATGTCAATGTGTTTGACATAGTTCAGGTACATGACAAGGGTCCCAGGCAGTTACGGAGCCTGGGCTGGGACGTCAAGCCTCGCGAAGGTCAGAACGATCATGTTAAAAGCTTGAAGCTCAGAATGTGCGTAGGGACAGTCAGTCGACCGATAACTCGGCTCTATCCGCTGGCGGGGTGTGCGAGGGAACCCGTGGAGAGTTCTCCAGATCTGACGCCACCGTTTCGCGTAGGCCGCGGGCTCGAGAACAAATCTTACCTCGCCTCCACCAGCCCAGGAGATAACTTTATCATCCCGTTATGCCCTGTACAAAAATATGTATTGTTGTATAAATGTGTATATGCGTAGGCATGTTCACTCCGAGTTTGGTAGAAAAGTGATGAGCGTGTTTGGAACGGAGCCGGGCTGCCTTATAATACCTCCCTTTCCCTTCCTTCCCTGCTCTGCTTGTTCTCGCCTACTCTTTGATTCGTACTCAATCATGGTATTATTCATCGTGGTAAATTATTCTCTTAGTGATGATGAAACCGTTAGGAAGTGAGTGAGCAGAATAACGGTGAAATTAATCATCGCATGTAATATTTTCTCTAGTTCAGTTGTACAGAATAGTGATTTAATTTAGGTGAACCACGCATTGGGCTATGAAAAGAGGAAAGCACAGCTTTGGTTGCAAGAGGGTACCTGCCCGTACTTGTCGTGCCGTTTCCCTTCCCATTGTTATGGGAGGCGACAAATCATGGATACATTACTTCATTCATAACTATAGCTGTCGGCTGGAGAGAGTTGTTTAGTTTACATTGATAGACTAGACTAACCTCTACGTTTAAGTTAGAAGACGGAGTTTTAGCTCAAAGTAGTCTTGTTATTGCTTTCCGTTTCTACAATGAAGTGGTTACATATAGTGCATGTTTTTTGATAACCCATGGTATATAATCCTTAGATTGATTGTATGTCTGCCAACCTTTGTTTAAGTTACTCGGTAGGAACCCTTTTCTAAGTATTTTCCACCACAGTTGAAACTATTACAATAAGCACAACAGCAGATTGCCCTCAGATTACGTTGCTCGGCCTACAACCTTTAAAAGTGTATCCCATCAATAAATAAACTTGGACCGTAAAATCATTTGTGCTTGTCTCTGGGAGTAAACGAGTCGGCGTGTCTAGGTCACATATCAAATAGCGCCATAAGCCATGTATTTATTTTCTTACCCGTCTGGAGGGTACTTTTAGCATTTATATGTGTCACAATATTAGGGAGGTCTATAAAATCTCAATAACGGCAAAATGATGTGTTTCGGAAATGGGTGGAAGGAACAATAAGTCACCCCCCTGAGCTGGTAACAAACAGTTGAGCAGTCCCCTCATTGGTGACTGGCATAACCCCAATAACGCATGATCCGTCCATTCGTGAGCCTCGATCGTTTGTTGTTAGCTTTACTGATCCAAATATAACTGAAGGAGGGAGGTCGGTCCCTTTTAGAACATTGACTTAGTTTGATTATTCTTGTAATATTGTCACTTTGTGTCGAATATCCGAAATAGTACGAGTCTTCACTTATGTTAGTTTATATATATGTATAT
>SDVV010016705.1:0-14175 GCA_016164225.1 Gammarus roeselii | reverse complement strand
TGCCCATCTTTCTACGCCTAACTTAACTTTCACCCACATCAATCTTGGGGACACCTCCTCCCATTCGGTAGCGCTACTAGCCAACCGATCACTCAATATCAAGACCACACCTTCTCGTGCCCTACCTTCCTCCACACCAGACGTTCTTCCACTTACAACCCCAAACTCACATTCGCCCTCATATTTCAACTTCGTCTCACTCAACGCCAACACATCAAACTTCCTCCTCACAAACATCTCACCAATCTCCCTCCTCTTTACATCACTCGTACTTCAGCCACGCACATTCAGCGACCCTAACAATAGGGTTCGGAGAGGCGTGTGCCTCTCCTCCCCCCGCTCGTCTTGCCGTGGCAGTTCGTACAGTCTCTAATCTTTTTGAACAGCACTCTCCCGTACAACTTACCAACCACACATAACAGACTGATACCCCTCGAGTTGCAGCATTCATTTTCATCTCCTTTGTCCTTATACAGCAAAACAATGCAAGCACTGCGCCACTCAATCGGACAATGCATCCAATAAAACCAATCATTTGTATGCAGTGTCTGAACCTACTGTGCGAGACGGCGTTCGCCATGAGCAGATGAAACTGAATAATCTAGTGAACAATACCTGAGAGAGTCATTTTTAATTGCGGTCTCAACTTTTGCTCAATGGAAGCCGGTGAGTGGAGGTAGAGGGATTTGGTCTTGCCATTCAGCATTGCTTGGATACCGGGGCTGCTCATCTGTAGAACGAGACTAGATTAGATTATGGGGTTCATCTCCACTCGTCTTGCCATTCAGCATTGCATGGATACCAGGGCTGCTCATCTGAAGAACGAGACTAGATTAGATTATTGGGTTCATCTCCACTCGTCTTGCCATTCAGTATTGCATGGATACAGGAGGCTGCTCATCTGTAGAACGAGACTAGATTAGATTATATAGTTCATCTGCACCGCAGTTCTGACGTTAGTCTTAATGAGCTCCCACGTAGGGCGCAAAGTTCGTCAATTCTAGTGGGTTACCACTTCAGAACGTGCGGTAACAGAAGCTAGTGAAGTTACAAGTATTGTTTTCCTTAATTGCGGAATGTATGCTCGTGCATATGGGAGAAATTCTTAATATTTTTTTCGTTTTGTGTCGTCATCTTTTCTTGTTTTTGACGTTGTTCGGAGCAAATGGGCGAAGTTGGCAGTTGAGTCAGTTGCTGTTTGTAGATGATACAGCTTTGGTGGCAAAACCGGAGAAGTTGTGAAGATGGATGTCGTAGTTTGATAGAGTGTATCAATGGAGGAAACTGCGAGTTCATGTGGGTAAAAGTAAAGTACAACTTTTGTTATCTCAATTCTCTCGATAAAAAACTATTTCTCTGTAATGTGGTATGGGCCATATGTGTAGCATTGCGCTTCTGCTTTTTATTTGAATGAATCTTGATGAGGAAACATGACAGAGACGTATTTACGGGAGAATCTTGATAAAATTCGTCAAAAGTAGTTTTCGACAGGTTTAGACCTGTGTGTCTTTCCACTTTTTTCGGAAATTCTAAATTTTTCAAATTATTTGACTTTCTCCGAGTTTTCCTGTTTGTCCAAGAATGGCTACGTGACGCCGCTTGGTTCCAAAATGGCGGCTGGGCCCGCTCGGTCGATAGTTGCCGGTTGATCTCCTCCCCCCTTACCTATATAAGGGAGGCCTACCTTACGCCATCATTCGTGAAGACTGGCAAAAGCTGCTTTAACGAAATGGTATTGCGCTTATGATAACAGGGGGAGGAGCATGCCCCTACGGCTCTTACTACATTACAGAGTAATAACGTTTTATCGATAGAATTAAAGATATAAGTTATATTCTCGTCCACTTCGTATGAGCCATAGGTGTAGCATAGAAAATACCATCATGTAGCACAAGCTGGCGGATGCCAGAAGAGCACAGAATGTGGATGGATCGGCTTCATCTCAAACCGAGTGTTCCCAAAGAAGCGCTTGCCGTGTAAGGAAATGATAACACATTTGTATCAATGGTGGTAATGACTACTCATTGGGCAATACAAGAATTTCCAACACGAGCAAAAATGCTAGCTCCTAGAGGCCAACTAATACGCGGGCCATTAACATGAGGGCCAAAATACTATTTTAGTAAAGGCAAATACAAATATGGCGTTGTGTCAACGGCAGTAAACCTACTTGCTCAGAGCGGCAAAAATAATATACGGACCGTGAGTATGAGCAACCAAAGAGTAGTTACAGATACAGACACTAGGCCGCATCCCTCAGAACGGGGGGGTGGCCGCCAGCAAAGCGCACCTCACACAACTTAGCCCTTTTGTGCTAAAGGGTCCGGCCGGTACCCTCGCAACATACACTCTGGGTCACGAGTGCAGTCCGAGGATCCGTCGTCAGCAGCAGGGCCCGAAAGTTTTCACTGGTTTACCCCCCGCCGCGTCACAATGGGTGAGCCCCCCACCCAAGACCATCCCGACAACGGCATGCCAAAGGCGGGAAAGCACATCAGAGCATCGTCAAAATCAACCCTTCACAACTATTCTCCACTCACGCCTGTTCATTGCACGTTCTCTCGCAACCTCCACATTCATGTCTCTCCTTCCTAATGCCTGCTTCACACCATCCATCCACCCAAACTTCGGTCTACCTCTAGGCCTGCGACCACTCGCCTCCGCATTTATCACCCCTTTCACCAATCTCCCTTCATCCATCCTCTCCATGTGCCCGAACCATCTCAGAATACGCAAATCCACTCTGTCCTCCAACTTCTACACCATCCCTGTTCTGATTCGAACCACGTCGTTGGTGATCCAGTCTCTCAGCGTTACTCCAGCAATGCTCCTCAAACATTTCATCTCGAAAACATTCAACCTTCTTCTCTCCTCTGCTCTCACCCAAGTCTCAGCTCCGTAGAGCACAATTGAGACAACACCCTCATACAGCCCTCTCTTTGCTTCCCTCCCCAACGTCCTACAGCTCATTACACTCTTTAGGTCACCCAACAGTTGACATCCCTCCTTCACTCGCGCCTTCACTTCAGTTTCCATTAGTTCAGTTATCTCAACATGGGAGCCCAGATACTTAAGACACTGAACTTCTTTCAAGAGCACTCCATTTAGGGTGGCACTAATTTTGCTCGCATCGACAGTTCTCGAGCATATCATTACTTTGCTCTTACCCACGTTCACTCGAAGCTTCCTCCTCTCACACTCTACCAAACCCTGACACTAGCTTACATAGCTTCTCCTCTGAATCCCCAACCAGGGCCGTATGATCAGCAATAGCAACTGGCTCGACTGCCAACTCAGCCCATTCGCTTCCAACAGTTCCAAGACACGACCCAGCACACTCGCGTTCACCTTCCTGACCACTCCATCCGTTTAGAGGTTGCACAGCCAGGGAGACATCATGCAGCCTTGTCTCAGTCCCCCTTTCAATAAGAACCAATCACTTACCTCGCTTCCCACTCTGACACATGCTCGGCTGCAAGCATAGAAACTCTGCACACCGCTTTCAACAAATGTCCGCCCACTCCATACAAACGCAGCACCCTCCACAGCGCTTCCCTGTCAATCATGTTGTATGCCTTATCCAGATCCATGAAGGCCCAGAACACATCCTTTCCTTTGGCAGGGTACTTCTCACAGACCTGTCTCACTGCAAAAATCTGATCGGTACACCCTCTTCAACTCCTAAAGCCACGCTGTTCCTCTTCAATTGCGCAGTCCGTACAGTCTCTAATCCTTTTGATCAGCACTCTCCCGTACAACTTACCAACCACACATAACAGACTGATACCTCTCGAGTTGCAGCATTCATTTCTATCCCCTTGGCCCTTATATAGCGGCACAATGCAGGCACTGCGCCACTCAATCGGTACCACGCCTACTCACAAAACACAAGTTCAGTAACCTCACCAACCATTCGACAATCGTTACTCCACCCTTCTTCAGGCACTCGTTCGTAACGCCATAAAAAACAGGGGCTTTCCCTGCTTTCATCACGTCCACCGCCTCCTGCACCTCTTCCCTGGTAATGTCCGCCAAAAGTCTTTCTCCCAAAACTGGCATCCGAGCACCACCACCCACAGCAACAATGTCAGCCTCTCTGTCATCCTCGACATTCAACAACTCATCAAAATACTCGGCCCAACTCTTCCGTGCATCACCACTTTCCAACAGCAACTGGCCATTTTTATCTCTCACCACTTCCTCCTTTCCGGTCTCTCCCTTTCTCTCCCTCTTCACCTCTTTCCAGAAAATCTTTTTGTTCTCAAAATTCTGGCACAACCGTCTGCCCCCACCGGGCATCAGCGTCTTTTTTGCCTCTCCTCACCACCCGCTTCACCTCGCTTCTCCTCTCTTTGTAGCTTTCATAAGCCACCACCGACTTCACCTGCAACCACTCCTCAAACGCCACTCTTTTCCGTGCCACCGCCAGTTTGACCTCCTCGTTCCACCACTCGCAATCTTTCCTTCTGCACCCGCCCCCACGGCGCGCACCACACACCTTCTTCGCACATCTCAGCAGCGCATCCTTTAACGCCTCTCATTCTTCCTCCACATCTCCCAGGTCCTGTCCTCTCACGTTGTTATATTCTTCCCTCAACGCCTGCTGGAACTCCTCAGTTCTACTTCTCACATTCAGCCCACTCACTTTTACTACCTCTCTTCCTCCTCCCACTCGTTTGTTACCCTTCCACTTCTGCTCCACTCTTAATCTACCTTCCACCAGCAGATGGTCAGACACTCCTCCACCCTCCCCTCTCAACACCCGCACATCCAAGAGCCTCCCCACCACTCTCCTCGATATCAGCACAAAGCCATCAGTGCTCTCACCACCACTGCATCATGAGTCATCCTTACCCATGTGTACTTGTGGATATCTAGCTTCTTATACAAACTGTTCCCGACCACTAACTCCTGCTCCATACACAGACCTATCAGGTTTTCTAGACTGTCATTTCCACCGGGAACGCCATACCATCCCATCACATTCTCCACCACTACATCTCCAACTCTCGCATTAAGGTCACCCAGTACAACTACATTGAAATCACCTCCAAAACTCTCAATACACTCACTCAGGTCAGTCCAGAATTGCTCCCTCTCCTCTTCACTCCTCTCGCTGCCAGGTCCGTAAGCACTCACAAATACCCATCTTTCTACGCCTAGCTTAACTCTTACCCACATCAATCTTGAGGACACCTTCTTCCACTCGATAATGCTATAAGCCAACCGGTCACTAAATATCAAAACCACACCTTCTCGTGCCGAACCTTCTTCCACACCAGACTTTCTTCTACTTACCACACCTAACTCACATTCTCCCTTACCTTTCAATTTCGCCCACTCAGAGCCAACATATCAAACTTCCTATTCACAAACATCGCAATAATCTCCCTCCTCTTTACATCATTCGTACTACAGCCACGCACATTCAGCGACCTTAACAATAGGGTTCGGAGAGGCGCGAGCCTCTCCTCCCCCCGCTCGTCTTGAGTCTTTGATGATGGGTTTTACAGAGAACGGGATTCCTAGCCCCTTCGCTCCGCCCCTTTTAGTCGTCTTTTACTAAAAGAGTAGTTACATAAACAAAACAAATTGCCCTCCAATATGAGAGTGGGTGAAGTCAGGTAGTGGCAATATAATACAAAATATTCCAGTAACAACAAAGTGAATCATAGTTCCTATGGTAACATAGTAGTACTGTGTCACAGCGAGTAGGATAACGTAAATGCATATTTGGTAATCTGTAACATGAAATCATCGCGTTGAGGGTCTCCGAATGACATGGTAAGATGATTATATTCGTATTCTATGATATGTAGAGGAGTTTTTGGCATTTGGCAGATGTGATGTCACATACCTAGGAAGCGAGAAGGACTATCTACCTGGTTCCTAAAGAGACGTAAGGTAGGTTAGGCTCCTCCACTGTAAACAAACCTTGTGCACGAACATGTGAGGTGACTTCCAAAACCCCTTGGATATGATGTCTTGAAGAGGGACTCCACGCCTCCAAGAGAGAGACGAGGCATACTATCAGACATCGTAAGCTTTAGTGAAGGCATGCGGTGAGGCCTCATTGATAAGCGAGCAGATATAATGCCCCACCGATGACGCCTTGAGTAGCTTGCCTGAAGAAGGATGTATGTATGTATAGACATACAGCCGTTTCCCCCTAGTTAGGGGGGTGGCTAGGTTAGGCAGACACAGAGGGGGGAGGAGCCCAATCTCCCCGCCACAAGACCGCCGTGTCCCTGCCGAGGCTCGAACTCGCGACATGCAGCACCAGAGGCTGACACTGCAGTCGGATACGCTAACCACTCGGCCACGGCGGCCCTGTGAAGAAGGATGGATGAACAAAATGTCGTTGTTCGACGGACATCGTGATACGTCGGCTTTGAGTGCGGTCATAGGGCACAGGCCGTGTGCCCGGCTATCATGCAGCAGTGAGGTGATAGAAATGAGCGGTGGCGTGTGGTTGAGGGTCTGGTTTCTGTATAGGAACCTGTCAGCGGTCAGTATGAGCGCGCATGGAGGTTTATGGAGAGATGTAGTCCCGTGCGTGACATGGCTGCAATCTCAGAGACCCTGTTTCCTGCTGCTAGCGCGACGAGAACGAGAAACAGAGTCTTCTGAAAGAGCGTCAATGATGACGTCGTCTGAGTATTGAAACGAGGAGAGGCGAGCATGTCGAGAACCGGCTCGAACGTCCACTGCGGCACGGAACGTCGTTGTGGTGGGTTCTCGTGAAACTGGGCCCTAGCCAGTTCCTTAAAGATCGCCTCGCGGGTTGTTACGCCAAAGCCGTGAATGAGAGGCAAGTGGTGCGAATTTCTGTAAACCAAAATTGTTCGAGTATTAAGTCGCTTCTGCTTGCCGGCATAGTGCAGGAATGTCAAGAGTGTGAACTAATTGATAGACTGCGCCTTCGTGGAGCGTAGCCACGCTTGGAAACGAGTCCAGACGCTTTGGTATTGGCGTTGTGTGGACTGCTTGTGCGTGTTAACCAGGGTGTCCGCTGGCAATCTATTGAATTTGATCGTGAGCACAGTTTTCATAAAATTGAATGCGAGTGAGATTTCGCCGGAAGACGCGACGACCGTGAGCCACCACAGTGCGTTGGGGTGGTCGGGCACCACAAAGACGCCGCTGTAGCGGTACGTGTTGAGCTTGTGGAGCACTTGAAGGTTCAGGTTGTATGGAGGGAACAGGTATATTTTCCTCCACTAATTACAGTCGCATTGAAGAGAACATACTAAAGCCGCTCGCGGTTGAGGAAACGGAGCTGCAAATAGTGGGAGCTTGTGGTTCCTCGAGTGCGCGAAGAGGTCGATTTGCATGATCCCGCGCAGGGTAGAGAGGCGGGAGAAGCATTGAGGTGTCACTGCCGCGTCAGCGCATACTCCGTTTCTACCGGTAGTAGACGTGAGAGCTGATCGGCCCAAACTAGGTCGCGAGGAGAGAGAGGTGATGGTGCTGGAGGATCTGCAGGAGCTGTGCTCCGAACTTTTGCAACGCCGGGGCCTCGCTGGAGCCCAAGTGGTTCACCATGGCTAACGCCGCTCTGTTGTCGGACAACACGCGGACTGTAGTGTGGTGGCAATGAGCTCATGCACCCAGCGCATGTACGATGGCCAGCAATTCTTTTGACGTAATATTCCAATTGAGACCAGCGGCCGTATGGCTGCTGGTCGCTGCAGCATACGGCCCCTCACGCTTCGTCCGATGCATCCGTCCACAGGAAGTGCTCTGGTGGAGGCTTTACGAACGGGACGGGGGAGTGAAGGAAGGTCTCGCTGCTCCAGTGCTGCGCTGCACGGCGGTAGGGGTTGTGGAGACGGCAGTGCTTGATAGGAAAGGTGCAGGGAGCATGCTGCGGCGAGCATAGCGTAGGTAAGGTGTAAGGAAATGTATTATGCCGTGGAAACTCTGATGCTGTTGGAGGAAGAGGGTTCCGCGGGAAAGAATCTCCGTGGACGTGTTCCTGCACCGGTCGATGTGCCGTAAGGTTGGGGCGATGGATCCGGCCTCTCCGTTGAGTGTAACCCCCAAGAAATCGATCTGCTGGGTGGGTTTCATAATAGACTTCCCCAGGTGGACGTGGAATCCTAGCTTGAGGAGAAGGTCGCAGGCCGTCTGGGTGTTGCGCCGGCAGTGATGTGCTGTCGGTGCCCAGAGTAGCCAGTCGTCGATGTAGAAAGCCGCATCTACCCCTTGCTGGTGAAGTAAGCAAAGGGGTCGCATCGCGACCGTTGTAAAGATTTTTAGTGCCAGGTTGAGGCCGAATGGGAGGGTCACAAAAAAAGTTGTTGGCCTTGCAGTTTGAAGGCCAAGAATTTTTTGAACCTGGGATGAATTGGGACGTGCAGAAAGGCGTCCTTGATATCCGACTTGGCGAACCAGGGAGGGGGCTTCAGTACTGCCCGTGTGCGCTGCGGGTTGGACATTCGGAACGTGGATACCGGGATATATTTGTTGAGTATGGAGAGGTTGATCACCAGGCAATCTCCTCCCGAGGCGTTGGGGCCGCAAAGATGCGAGACACGAAAGCCAAATGTCTGGGCCCCGCCTTGACTATGCCTTTGCGCAGGAGATCCGATACGTGTAGGGTTTTTCATGCCCCTGATAAAATAAACACTTATTACACAATGAAACACGTCGATGATATCTTTACTACATCAAACTTACTTTGATTTTGCGGCGCCATGTATCGTAAAGATGGCGGTTCAAGGTTGGATTTCCGATGTCGATAATGTAATTACAATGATGTAATGATGATGCTAGAACTATCTACATTCTACGTTCTCTACCAAAATAATGAGAGGTTAGTAAAACTGGCTAACCTCTAATGTGGACTACACTCTAAAGCTAGTCACTTTGTTCAGTCTAACGACATTATGTAGTTTTTCAGGTGAGGTATCCGATACAATCTCTTGAATGTTCTGCGGCACCGAAAAGTGATTCGCGACACTACACCGATGATCGTTCGTTATATACTGACTGCCCCAAGCGCTGGAGCAAACGGTTGGTACCTTCACAAGCCCAGCGGACCTAGCGTCAAAAATGCGCACTTCGGACATCCAGGAGATTCAAGCAGAAACTAGCGGCTTACTTCATCTCAATGAAAACTATCATGTAGATTTATTCATTATAATTATAACATTACCTTGCCATACCGTAGAAATTACCTATTTCAATGCTGTATTTGCCGTAAACCAATTTACTCCCAAATGCTGGAACTAGTTTTACTTCATACGCTCTATAACGACAGAGGGAAACCGACCAGGCAAGCACGGTGGCGGGAAAAAGTACAGAGAAGAAGGGAGGTAAGGGGAGGGGGTCAAGGGACCACCGCCTCACCAATTCCAAGCCCAAACGTTCTCCGTCAAGTTCATGCTGGACCAGATTGCTCTCATAAACAATATACAGGTAACAGTTTTCTTTCCTCCGACGAGACATTGTGAGATTTTTGCTCCCCACAATACGAGGGGTTTTAGAACGTACTCGTCTTGTCGGTGAGAAACCGTGTAATCGAGCGGAAGGGGTCGTGGCGTCCATGTCGTTGCTTGTTTGTTGCATGCTTGAACTGCAATCTGCTTCAGCTTCAACCTGCACCCTGCACTTGCTTGTCGATCTGAGAGGATCCATCACATTAAACCGGGCCCCACTTAGGTGAGTCTTCTTGGTGCGAGGTCTCTGGTGCTGGGGGCTCTTATTGTCATCGTGAGGTTCATTCTTGATTCAGTTGCAGGGGTGACAGCATAATTATACCTAACCGCTATGCCTTCTTCTTGCACGTACCTGGTTTCAAGGACGTTACTTATCATGGATGTATACTTTATTCCTGCTGATTTATAGCAGGGGCACCCTGTTTTGGGCTCAACCTGCATGCTCTAAACTGGCGGTTGCACGTCTGAGTCTATCACTAGCAGAGCCAGGGGTCCTCCCCAGTGTTTACCTTGACTGCCATGTAGAGGTTAGTTGCCAGCTTGCCGCTGTGGTGCCGGTCTTTCTCCAGCCTGTCCTGCGTTCTCTTCTCCAGCCGCCATTTTGGAACCAAGCGGCGTCACGTAGCCATTCTTGGTCAAACAGGAAATTTCAAAGAAAGTCGAAGAATGTGGAAAATTTAGAATTTCCGAAAAAAGTGCGGAAGACACAAAGGTTTAAACCTGTCGAAAACTACTTTCGACGAATGTTATCGAGCTTCTCTCGTTAATACGTCTCTGTAATGTTTCCTCAAGATTCATTCGAATAAAAAACAGAAGCGCAATGCTACAACACTGGCTCTTACAAAGTGGTAGAGAATAACGAGATGTCCGAGAAATGCCGACGCGAACGGAATCCATGTTCGTTTAGATGGAGATATTGGAGGACGTTCAGTGTTTCACGTACTTGAGTTCTCATGTGGAGAAGACTAGACAATTGGAAATGTAGAGTGAAAAGGAGATAAGTTTAGAGTGGCGAGGCTATCTAGCGCGCACGAGCTAGAGTTTTTCAGGCGCCGAACGACAAACCTGCAACACGTGCTGCATCGAGCTATAGACAAATTTCAAATTAGATAAGGGATAGAGTTCACTACAGCGTTTAGTCAATGGCCTTCACGCTGCGAACGTCAAAAGTATGCACTAGAGCCACAGAAGGTACAGTAACTTCTGAGGTGCTGAGGCCCTATAGTTCATGCACTCTCGGGGTGGCAGTAAGCAGCGTTTTCACTGAACCTACCGAGAGCTCCAGTGCTATGCTTCCCAACACCTGGTCGAAGGAAAAGAGGAAGAATCTCACGCATGAGAACAGCAAGAATGGGAAGAATAAAAAGAGGAGAGTTAGAAAAAGATTCAATGAAAGAGCGCAACTCTCTAACATAAGACACTCGAAAGTAGAAAATTTTAAAGTGATGTACAATTATTATTGCGACAATGGTTGTTGTAGCTTAGCCCCGGTTTTCATCAGAGTTGGTGGAGAGCGCGCCAGCACACCGCTCGAAATCCTCGATACCCACCGAGACGCGCGTGTTGAGACATGAGGGGGGAAGAAGAGAAGGGGGTGACCGGCTTAGGGGCGTGGTGGAGTGTTATTGCTGATACTTGAATTAACTTGGTAGTTGTGTGGCAGTTAGCAAATGGCCACTCGTGTGGTATCATTTTTACTGTGGAGATCAGAATAGTGTCACTTGCAGCGTGTTTATGTCCCTCAGCCACACTGTAGAGCACCAGCAAGAGCTTGCAGATGCTTGTGGGCCATATAGTAAAGTTAGGGACAAAGTTATCTCGATGTTTGGAAGAGATATGATGGGATTGTTCCCTTGTCCCTGGAAAAAAATCCGCTTGTGTTTTGGCTCTGGTGTCTTGAGAATGACGGTGGGCCTGAGGCCTAAACAGCGCCCAAGCTGCGTCCACGTCAACTCCGGAGACTAGGCGCACGACGCAATCCCAACAGTGAGGATATGAAACAGGGTGGGTTGCGAGACTTCCGTTGGGCCGGGGTGCCAGACGCCGCCACTGCAGGCAAAGTGCCGTGATATAGTTGGCTCGCTTGACTCATGTAAGCTTTCTCGTGGGCGGCAGTAGGCTTCCTCGTGGGTGGCATGGTCAAGTGGTCAAAAGAATGATAGAGATAAGTTAAATAAAATGTGTCGAATAAACATAGGATGCAGATGAGGTAAATAAGAAATACGTACTTTCAGGATGTCAAAGAAATGATAGAGAAGGAAGTCTGAAGTGAAATAAGGGTGCTCATCCCCCAGTTGGGCCATGACACAGTGCGGACCGTGAACTTAACAGATGCCACAGAGGGTAGAGTGAAGGAAGGGTGTAAAGTCTTGGTTGCGCTGAAGACTTTTCGGTCACATTTTGCGGCAGTTAAAGTCTTTTGGTTAATGTGTTTAGGGCAGTGACGGTTGCCTGCCTCGTGGAGGCATGAACAGTGACAGCCCTTAGGTTGAAAGGCTTTGCATTCCTTACTATCGTGTTCGTCAGCGCATATCCTACAGCGTTGAGGAGTATCTGGCTTGAAGTGTAAAATGACGTGACCCTACTCTAGGTATTTATTGCACATCGAAAGTGTGTCACCTTAAATGGAGAGCTCTTGGAGGAAGTTCAGTGTTTTAGGTATCTGGGCTCCCATGTGGAGATAGCCGAACTAGTGGAAACTGAAGTGAAGGTGCGAGTGAAGGAGGGGTGTAAAGTGTTGGGTGCACTGAAGTGTAAAGTGCTGTAGGACGTTGGGGATGGAAGCAAAGAGAGGGCTGTATGAGGGTGTTGTTGTCCCAACTGTGCTCTACGGAGCTGAGACTTGGAGGGTGAGAGCAGAGGAGAGAAGAATGTTGAATGTTTTCGAGACAAAATGTCTGAGGAGCATGGCTGGAGTAACGCTGAGAGACCAGATCACCAACGACGGGGTTCGGATCAGAACAGGGATGGTGAAGAAGTTGGAGGCCAGAGTGGATTCGCGTGTTCTGAGATGGTTCGGGTACATGGAGAGGATGGATGAAGGGAGATTGGTGAAAAGGGGTGATGAATGCGGAGGCGAGTGGTCGCACGCGTAGAGGTAGACCGAAGTTTGTGTGGATGGATGGTGTGCAGCAGGCGTTAGGAAGGAGAGACATGAATGTGGAGGTGGCGAGAGAGCGTGCAATAAACAAGCGTGAGTGAAGAATGGTTGTGAATGGTTGATTTTGACGCTGCTCTGATGTGCTTTCCCGCCCTTGGCATCCCGCTGTCGGGATGGTCGTGGGTGGAGGGGCCCGGCCATCATGACGCGGCGGGGGTAAACCAGTGAAAACTGTCGGGCCCTGCTGCTGACAACGGAACCTCGAACTGCACTCGTGACCCCGAGTGTATGCTGCGGGCCCTTTAGCAAAAAAGGGCTTTAGCAAGGGCCGGACCCTTTAGCAAAAAAGGGCTAAGTTGTGTGAGTGTGAGCGTATGGGGTGAGGTGCGCATTGCCGTCGGCCATCCCCTTTCTGGGGGATGCAGCCTAGTGTCTGTATCTGAAAGTGTGTGTCTGCATCGGCTTTGCCCACATAGCCCACGTACACGACAGGCCCGGTGATGAATTTATCAGCTTGCTCTTTCGTGAGACTCGTAACGTAAATCAAACCTGAACTCTTGGAGTATGTTGGGTGTGGTGAGATCGTGCGTTTTTATTGGCACTTGCTGGTCTTAGAGAGCAGAGCGTCGCTGAGGTTGTATGCGTCTCCTTGATGGTGAAGCAGTCTTCACATGAAAGGTCGGCCAATAAGAGAGCCTAGTTATTCTCGTTAAGTGTATGGACAAATATTTAGTCTGTTTTTGGCATTGAATGTGATAAAGTGTTCGGGAAAGTCAGGACCGTTATTGAACAGGCAGAGCTGGTCAAATCGGGAGAACGGTTCTTTTCTGCTTGTAGTTTTTGGAGTGTAGAGTCGGCGAGGCTATTATTGGCAGAGGTAGAAGTTAAGAAGATGCGTAAGTAGTAGGTTCTGCGATTTGTCGGCTCTTTGAGTTTTTTAAGTTAAAGCGCCATAGTTAAGAAACATTTCTAGATTTTCATGAGAGCAACAATTGTACTGGCGGCTGCGGTGTCATTATAGTTTGGAAAGGCCGGTCACTTTGCTGAAGGCATTTACAACAATCGCAATATTTTATGATGCAATTGTTGATGCGGTCATCTCGGCCGAGGTAGTTGCCTCGCAGTGGGACCATTTTTGATGAGATTGAACTCGGTGATTTGGAATTCTTGTAATAAGCACTCCGGAGGGGTTCCAAACCCTCAGTTGGGCCTTGCTTTTGCCCATTGCTGCACCACCGGTCTTCGCCAGGTGTCCGGATTACATTAGATTTGAGTGCCAAGGCTTTCTAGTGCACTGGAGTCAATGTCCTTCTGGCACCGAACGCCAGAACCATTTTATGTGCATCGAATGGTGTTTTTTCGACACACATCTAATTTAGGTGGCCTTTCGACCGGCCTTACCAAGTTCACATTCAAGTTACGCCAATAATACATGTAGTTTGATGCCAGACCTACGATTTATCCAAACGACAGGTAAGTTACTCTATTTTTTCCAATTATTTAATGCTTTTTGTTCATAGAACGGGGCGGAGCGAGGGGCGGAGCGAAGGGGCTAGGAATCCCGTTCTCTGTAAAAACCTTTCCTCGAAGACGGCAAGACGAGCGGGGGGAGGAGAGGCACACGCCTCTCCA